>JARBWK010000009.1:110582314-110692314 GCA_030556195.1 Anolis apletophallus
ATACCCCTTTCCGGAAATGTAAGCATCCATGCATCCACCCGGACTGATTGATAACTGGCAAATACAGGGAGAAACATTCAGGCAGTGACAGACTTTGTATTTCTAGGTGCAAAGATTACTGCAGACGCAGACTGCAGCCAGGAAATTGGGGAAGATGCTTACTTCTTGGGAGGAGCAATGTCCAATCTCGATAAATTAGTGAAGAGTAGGGACATCACACTGGCAACAAAGATCCACAGAGTTAAAGCAATGGTATTCACTGTACCATCTCTACGGATGTGAGAACTGAACCATAGGGAAGGCTGAGTGAAGGATGATATAGATGCTTTTAAAACTGTGGTGTTGGAGGAAAGTTATGAGAGTGCCTTGGACTGCAAGAAGATCCAACCAGTCCATACTTCAGGAAATAAAGCCCAACTACTAACTGGAGGGAAGGATAGTAGAGGCAAAGATGAAGTACTTTGGCCACATCATGAGAGGAAATTAAGCTTAGAGAAGACAATGATGCTGGGAAAATGGAAGGAAAAAGGAAGAGGGGCCGACCAAGGGAAAGATGGATGGATGGTATCCTTGAAGTGACTGGCTTGACTCTGAAGGAGCTGGGGGTGGTGACGGCCGACAGGGAGCTCTGGATGGTCCATGAGGTCACAAAGAGTCGGAAGCAACTGAATGAATAAACAACAACAAGCATCCATGAACTACCCCCCCCCAAAGTTGAACTCTGATTTAATTTCCAGAGCTCTGGTTGAAATACATGTACCTATATATTTGGGGTGGTGGTAGAGGAATGGGTAACAACAATGAGAAGAGTGGCAATTGAAATGCAAAAGTATAAGCATCATCCACTCACAAAAGGTATTCAGTGGTGACACTGACTCAGGACCTCATCGTGTTAACTACTGGATTTGCTATGGATTGTGCCGAATCCAATGGGGCCCAGCAGGGCATAGGGAGCTCATTGTCACACACCCAAGATACGACAACAAACAGTATTGGACTAAGTATAGAATGTGTTAGAACAAACACTGAGTTCAAAAAGTCTATCTTATGCAATAAGACTCAAAGAATTTATTTATTTATTTATTATTCGGACTTACTAGACCGCCCCTCCCGAGGTTCGGGGCGGTTTCCAACACAATAAAATCACACAAACATCCTAAAAACATCCTAAAAACATTCCTAAAAAACAATCAAATATGGCATAAAACATCACAGTGGATCGGATTAAGACCGATCTACAGTACAGAAGTGGCATGATTAGGTGGCGAGGTTAATGTTCGAGTGCTAATCAGTCACCAAATGCTTGCCGAAATAGCCAAGTCTTGAAAGCCCTGCAAAAGGCCATCAGGTCCTGCAAGGTCCACGTCTCGGCCGGCAGAGAGTTCCACAAGGTCGGAGCAGCCACCGAGAATGCTCTCTGTCGGGTGCTGGCCAACCTGTAGGACTTCACACCTGGGACTTCAGCAAGTTGTAACCTTTCTGAGCACAGTGATCTTCTGGGCATATATGGGGTAAGCCGCTCCCTCAAGTACACTGGCCACAAACCATGTAAGGCCTTGAAAGTCAAGACTAACACTTTGAAGGAGATCCGCAATTCAATAGGTAACCAGTGCAGTTCGTGCAGCAGAGGTGTTATACGAGCTGTTCTAGGGGCTCCTAGCAAAAGGCGGGCTGCCGCGTTCTGCACCAGTTTAAGCTTCCGGATCACCGACAAAGGAAGGCCAATGTAGAGCGCATTACAGTAATCGAGCCTCGAGATGACCGTGGCTTGGATCACCGTGGCTAGGTCGCGGCGGGATAGATAGGGAGCCAGGCGTCTTACTTGCCATCGGTGGAAAAAGGCTGTCTTGCAGGCACAAGTAATTTGTGCCTCCATAGACAGCTGGGGGTCCAACCGGACCCCAAGGCTCTTAACTGAAGGCTGCGGACATAATACCACACCATCAAAAGTCGGCAGAATTACAAAGCATATACATTGTAATGCAACAATAATACAGTGATCACATGCTAAGGTCGTCCCATATCCACATACATAGGTACGAATCACAATCACTCAACATGTATTTACAGTAATGTCTTGGAACCGAGTGGTGAGTCAACATGACCTAGACATAACCTGTTGACTCACCACTCAGTCCCAAGACATTACTGTATATACATGTTGAGTGATTGAGATTCGTACCTGTGTATGTGGATATGGGACGACCTTAGCATGTGATCACTGTATCATTGTTGCCAGGGGCGGTCTAAGGTAATTTTAAATGGTAGGCGAACATTATTTGCCCCCAAAAAAACATTATTTTGCCGCCCCCATGTAAAACAAATATACAATTATAATATCACAATACCATTAATAGTATTATATTGTATCAATGTATATACAATATAGTATACCATACTCATACTATACTATATTATAATTATATTATACTACATTACAATATAATTATATTATAATATATTGACATTATAATATAATGTAACATTCTATTATATTATTATAAAATAATAAAATTATTTATTTAAATAAAATTATCCTCTACTAAATATTTTCATTACTCCTATAAAACTCAAATAACCCAAAATAAAGTAAAATAAAATATTATATATTTTGTACAATACCACTATACTGCAATATTGTTTGTAATATTACATGTAATATAAAATATATCATTATTCTATTGTTATATTGTATTTGTATTATATTGTATGACAATATTAAGCAGAACTGTATAATAATCAACAAGAAATGCAATGTAAATGCATCAAAATCAGAATATATTACCTACCACCCGTCTCATAATTCATAGGAGTCTCCCATAAGTCCAAAATTAGGATCCCAATGTAAATGTAAATAGAAAAACAGCCAAAATGTTCAAATGAGGTCGAATACAGGCAGCGCGGCCTGGGCAAACTTGGGCCCTCCCTCTAGGTGTTTTGGACTCCAACTCCCACAACTCCTCATAGCCTCAGGCCCCTTAGGTCTAGACAGAAATAGAGCAGAAGAAAGGAAGGAGGGAGAGAAGAGATCACAGAGGAGGAGGAGGAAAGCCCTTCATTCATTCCTTCACTTACACTTCCTTCACTGATTCTTTTCTCCTTCCCCGCAAACGCGCGCGCGGCGGAGACAAAAGGAGAGGGGAGCACTCCCTGCCTGCCCGATAGGAAGTGCTTTGCTCACAGGCTTCTGTGCAAGGGAGCTACTGGGCATGCGCGGAGGTTTTCGCGCATGTGCAGTTGCTCCTGCGCTCAACTTCAGCTCCGGAGCAATGTGACTAGGATGGTGCCCCCTTCCCAGATGGCGCCCTAGGCGGCCGCCTACCTGGCCTATCTTGTAGGACCGGCCCTGATTGTTGCATTACAATTCATATGCTTTGTAATTCTTTGAGTCTTATTGCATAAGATAGACTTTTTGAACTCAGTGTTTGTTCTAACACACCCAAGATAGTCTATCTTGCCACTTATCCCATTCCATGGGGGAAGCGTCTGCTGCTCGGATTCCCCCATTGTCCTTTATGCGACACAAAAGCCTCTCGTTTTGCCACTGCTGCGGCCAAACCGATTGTACCCCTCTTCAGGCACTGAGCCCCCCTGGAAGTAGATCAAGATCTTGGAATGGGAGTCAGCTGGCTCTGTGGCTGAAGAGGGGTGAAAGCAGTGTAGGACACACAATTTTGCCAATCTGATGAGGCCCTAACCTTGTATTGGTGAGTTGGTTTTTGAAAACAAAACACTTTCCTCCCTGTTCAAACCATAACAGGAAGAACCACACCTTTTGGTGAATTGTAGTTCAGTTATTTCCCACTGTATTTGTCTTCTGAATTTCCTTTGCTCAAAAATTAATACTTCACAGAGTGTTCTGGGTTATTTATACTTATATCTCACCTTTCTAAATATCACTAGTCCTGACGTCATATTTGTATCCCTGTATTCACTTGCACAGAGAATGGCTTATTTGTCCCCCATACAACAACAGGGCACCAATTTCAAATGATGTCAATTATTATTTTAGAAACCCTCTTGCAATTCAAAGCAGAGAATAGAGAACGTACCATATGTACTTCTAGTCTTCTTACATATTTGAGATTGCAAAGTATGTGCCCTTCCCTGCTGATGGGTTTCCTTCTTTACAGGTTTAATTGAGCTTTTTAAAAATGCAAGAAATTACAAAAAAGAATTGTACTAAGCAGCAACTCCGGAATGATCTCTACATATACAGCTTACAACAGGTATGGGGAAAGGTTTTTGGCTCAAGAGTCCATTTGGCCACATGCCGATTGTAGGCAAGAATAGCTGGCACTGGAAAATAATCTGAGGCTCAGAATGGGAAAAGTATATTTTAGGTGAGCAAATTGTCTAATACATTTCAAGATATCTGGAAAGAAATTGTGCAGTTGCATGCCATTAGGTACTTAGGTCATTAGAAACTGACATACAATCACATTAAGAAGAATAGCAATGTTGCACAACACTCATATTCTCAGAGAAGTGAATGTTTCTATACATACAGGGCAGGTTACTCCAGTCAAAGTTATTTCTGCCTGGATTTGTATACAAAGATTATTGTGCAATTGCCACATTTTTGGCACCCTTTGTGCGATGGTCCTGGAAACATAACTACTCTGTGTGTTGGTGTGTGAAGTACAGTACTTACATTGACCTGTGAATAACTGTCCAAGTTTGTTGGACCAGAGGGTTTTTAAAACTAATATTTCTAAACTCATAGATGAGTATATACAGTAGTTATGTCTTCAGGACCACCACACAACAGGTGCCAGCAACGTGGCCATTGCAAAATAATCTTGGTATACAATCTAGGTGAAAATAACATGAACTTGACCAGTATAGACATGGCCTGAGAATCGCTTCATGACCCATACTGCTCCTCAAATAGATCTTCACTTGCCAGACCATGAAAGTGTTTGTTTCCTTCCAGCACTTGTGATAAGAGTATTCTGGTGGCTAGACACACCGTCTATGGAGTTCACTGAAAAGCAGCTTTAATAATCAATACAGTAAACTGAATTACAGTTTCAGTTTTTAAGAACTGATAAAATAAACCAAATGTGATCTCTATTTCAAAACAACAGTAAGCATTTAATTAATTGTATCAACAGTTATTTAGTTTTTTCCAGTTATAGTTCTCTAGAAATTTGGTGGGAAATCTGAGTTCTGCTTCATGATTTTAGTAAGGCTTTTGACAAGTTTTCCCATGATCTTCTTTCAAACAAACAGGCCAAAAGTGGGCTAGACAATACTACCATTGGGTGGATTTGTAATTGATTAAGCAACTGAACCCAAAGGGTGCTCACCAATGGTTGCTCTTCATCCTGGAAAGAAATGTCTAGTGGCATTGCCAAAGGGTTTGGTAATGGGCCCAGTACTGGTCAATATATTTATAAATTACTTCAATGAAGATTTAGAGGGCATGCTTATCAAGTTTGTAGATGACACCAAATTAGGAGCGGTAGCTAATACGGGCAGTCTCCAAGTTACAAACGTTTGACTTACAAATGACCCATAGTTAAGGATGAGGGCGAGACAACGGGAAGTGAGAGAAATCTGTCCCTTGGAAAGGAAATTCACCCCTGAAAGTGTTATCATAGGGAAATGGTGTCTCTGCTGAAGCTTTATCACCAATCTTTGTTTCTACAACAAGCCATTTTTCAAAATCCAACTATTGCAAAAACAGAAAGTGAGGTGAAATCTTCTGAACAGGGGCACAGAGAGGAAACCAAACACCAGAGGGGTGCCTACTCTTCCCTATGCTATCTGAAGCTAATATATATCTATATCTGGGTAGAATTACACTTGAAAATGTACCTGTTCTGACTTGCAAACAAATTCAGCTTAAGAACAAATCTCCAGAACCCATCTTGTTCATAACTTGGAGACTGCCCGTACTCCAGAAAATAGGATCAGAATTCAACATGACCTTAACAGATTAGAGAGCTGGGCCAAAACTAACAAAATGAATTTCAACAAGGATAAATCAAAATGTAAAGGGAAAAAAAGAAATGCAAATATACAGAATGGGGGAAGCTTGGCTCGACAACAGTACATGTAAAAAAGATCTTGGAGTCTTAGGACCTTATCAATAAGGCCCATGGATTTGTCCCACATTAGGGCGAATTCATGGGCTCCCTGCTGGGGGCATGAAGAAGCCACCACTCCATGACCCGAATTTCCCACCTTACATCCTCCTTCATCCTTCATGGGGGGCGGGGGAAGTATCACCACCAGGTTTCCCCCCATTGAAGGGAAGGCAACACAGGAAAGCTCCTGTGTTACCATGGCAGTGGTGGGCGCAACTTCACCTCCCTTTTCAGCACAGAGCCTAGCTGGAAGTCCCTTTACATGTGTGAAGGGCTCTGTGCCATAAAGGGAAATGAAGCCATGTGTGACAGGCAAATTGGCCCATCTGTTGAGGTTGTTAGTGGACACTGAACAACAAGTTACACATGAGCCAACAATGTGATGCAGCATGCAGCAACTAATTTGGGCTACTACTATTATCAAGGGGCTGGAGATCATGTCCTATGAAGGGCGGCTTAAAGAGTTGGGTATGTTTAGCCTGAAGAAGGGAAGGTTGAGAGGAGACATGATCACCTTTATAAATATGTGAAAGGATGCCATAAGGAAGAGGGAGCAGGCTTGTTTTCTGCTGATCTAAAGATTAGGACTTGGAGCAATGGGTTCAATGGCATGGGGTTGGACCAGATGACCAATGTGGTCTCTTCCAACTCTATGATTCCATGATTCAGATCAATCCAAGTCATTGTTGTCACATCTTGCAAATAGTTTTTTTTCCTTACCTGGATCAAACAATTATAGCACATAAGGTTGAAAACACTATCCTCAATTCGAACACAGCAATTATCTAAAACAAAATTCATCAAGAATGAAATGAAAAAGAGAAAGAAGCACCATGATTCTAAAATCAGGATGATTTAAAATATTTCATGCTATGTTTAATTTATTAAGATAGCTTTGAAATTGCTCTGGGATACAATTATTTTCTTTTCCTTAGCTCTCATTGTAGATTAATGTTCTTGTTCAAACACAAGCCATTGTTTTTCTACCAGATCTCTATCTCTCAAAGAATTAACAAGAGAACACACTGCAGAATTATAGCAGTTTGACAACATGGCAGTTAAGGTGGAATCAAATTGCTATAACACCACCGTGTAGATGTAACCCTAAGTCATATCACAATTCATGGGGATTCCTGAAGCCAACTCCCAGTGAATAGTGAGGGCTCAACTGTAGTAGTGAAAGTGCAATAAGTGAATGATGTGAATGGATACTATAAATATAGATGTACATACAGATATAGATATAAATATTCATATATATTATCATTGAAGCAATAACAAAGGACCTTTGCACCCACTTAAACATGCTCTACATTTAATCATCAGTTAATGTGATAGAGACAGTTCACATCACTCCACAATCATTTACTTAATCTTGAATTAAGTGATCTATGCACCTTACTCTGTGATTAAAAGCATCTATTATAGATGGAAATGGCACTCCCATGTTGTATTTGTAAAGAAGAGTACGATGGACTATTTCAGCCTGTGGAGATGCACCCTCAGTCTTTCTCTTACTGTCACTTTGGCTATACCCAGCAAAGCATCCCTGCAGTGAAAACACATTTCAGCCTCACTGTAGGATCTACCAGTACATTGGTGCTATGGGGAAAAATATTCCTGATAGTTTACTTAGAAACCGATTTAAAGATAAGCTACATGTATTGTGTATACAACCTTTTTTCTCAAAGGGTCACAGTTTCTAAGCTTCCATGAACTTTCCCCTTTGACTGTAATGTTCACTACATCTAGCACAGTCAGTATTGAATTAGTAGTCCAAGGTAAACAGATTCGCCAGAGGTATGTTTTCCAGGAGGGAACACATCAAATACCAGAAACACAAAGAACACAAGACCTCCAAATGCAGGAAAATCACAGAGTTAGGGGCTAATAAATAAACCCTGTTTAGTTATGCAGGGATATAATGCAATAGATTTGGTACCATCCTTAGGAATCTTATTATTTTTAAAAACAACCATGGGATTTGAGGGTTACTTGGATCTGTGCACCTATGCCCAAGGAGGGATTATTTTCCCAATTAAAATTACATTGCTGAAGTAGCTATTAGCCCCATAGAGATGGAGAGATTATAGGCTTGTGTGCAGATCAGTTTTAGCTGTTTTCCATAAGCCAATCTGACTTCTTTGGTTTGGTCAGATGACCATAACTGCAAAAGCCCAGCCAGCACGGTTTCTCATCCATAACAGGACCACGTGGCAGCCGATCACAGCTCCTCCTCCCCTTTTCAGAAGCATGCGGCACACAAAAAGGTTGCCGTGTGCTCCTCCTCACATTGGATTTCCCTGAGAGCCCTGCCTGTTGGGCCAATTGGGGTAGAACATTGTGACATGTCTTACACAAGCTTCCTTAACCCCATTGCTGAAACCCAGGCTCCCTTGAAGGGAAGAAAGGAAAGGGTCCCAGGAACGGAAAGGAGAGCCTTGTAAGTTCCCCATTGCTTCCAATGGGCCGGATCTAGCTGTATTTTTCGGCTGCAGAAAGAAAACAGCAATCTGGTTACCCACCCATTTTCTGGAGGTGCGTGGGCCTAGGAGAGAAACAGATACTATGTGACCATAGCCACTGCAGAATTATAGCAGTTCGACACCACATCCTGTGATGTCTGTGGAGTGAATGGAGTCATTGTGGGATCAACGATAGCTGATCCATAACAATTCATAACGGTCCATGTACATATTCGTACATAATGGTCCTCCAAGTGTAGTAAATATGTCTTGGTCCATCCTGTAACATTTGCCAAACAGAATTGATAGGCCTACAGAATTTTTGTAGGCCTATCAATGAAAGCTGGACAAATGTGGTAGCTGGCATTCCATTACAGTGTCATAATCCTGATTTATAGCATCCTAATTCTACATATTCACATTTAGAGTCATTGAACCAATCAAATGGGAAGAAGTATCCCTCAAAACCTACCACAGAAGCCAGGCAGTCCCACCAATAGAAGGTTTTGTGAGGTCTTGCGAATTTGGGTAGTAGCAGAAGTGTCCAGCAGTAAGGAGCTTTCTATTCAGAAATATTATAATACTGCGAGGGGGCTCGACATACCACCTTGCTTCTCAGCACCTGGGAAATCTCTCCATTGCCAGGGCTACCTAGCTGCTATGGTAGTTTTTAGGAGCTTGCACCTATAGATATAGATATGACAACAAAGCCAGTGACATAGCTACATCTCCCATGGATCTCAACCACTGTTGGACCAGAATTTCCGGAATCATCTAATGATTGTGCTATAGGCGGAATCTGGAAGATGCAGTCTAATCCTGCCCCTACAAGTCCAAGATCTATGGTGCTTCTTTCCCCTTCCTCTTCTTGGCGACAGGGAAGCAGCTTTGGTGTGTGTATGATATAAATTATATGGCAGTAACATTTCTCAGATCCTTGGAAGGCACCTGGACACACAGTTCCTGTTCGGAAACCCAGACAGCTTAATGGTACTGATGAAGGCAGAAACCACACTGGCTTAGCTTAATAATTTTAAGCTTACCTCTATTTTGTGTGAGTTACTGTTTTACCTATAATTTGCCATGATTGCATCTTTCCACGGATCAAGAGCTTCACTAAATACTGTGCTGTTTTTGTTGTATTTCCAGAACATTTTCATTTGGCGTCAGCAACAAAGCATAACACTATGTACTCACAGTCTAACAACCAGCCAATTGACTTTCCTCATTTGGGCCTCTTCAGATATGTTCTCCTCACTCCCAGAATAGTATTATCATTAGCAGTTTCCTAACCACCCTCCTCAATGAGGCTATTAGCTTTCCTAATATACACTCAAATAAAATATGCTGAATAGCACTGGACCCAGGACAGAACCCCATAGCACACCACTAGTCACTGATCTCCAGGTGCTATAGTTGATTATCCTTTGGGTTTGGCCAGTCAACTAATTACAAATCCATCTGACCGTAGCATTATCTAGCCCACAGTTTGCTAACTAGGTTCATGTTATGTGTACGTCTGCCAATGCAGGATCTCAGCCATTACCATTTTTACTATAATATTCACATTCTGAGAGTCTAGTTAAAAAAGCTACCTTTTCCATGTTCTGATTTGCCTCTTAACTCCAGATAATAGGATTTGAGGCTCTGCAAGAACTTAAAAAAGTGGCGAAACAAACATTTCAAGGTTTGGGAGGGGAAATCAATATGATGCATGGTGAGAGATATGAGGTAGAAGGTTGCTGCAAAATATTTAAAGGGTGAATAATGACACATGGACACTTTGGCAAGAGCAAAAAAGGCAGTCCATCGATACTGATGAGACTAAAGGCAGATCCATAGGTTGGACTGCATGTAGCCCCAGGGCTGCATTGCTGTCGTTCTGTCCCCCTTGTTTAAAGGGTACCATTGATTGGTATTTTAAAAAGTGTTTGAATTTCAGATTCATGGGTATCATTTATTTATAGATTCTACCATTTACATTCTTGTTCTGAGGCACTAGCAGGTTTGGGGTAATCACACGTTTGGCAGAAGTATCCTAAGCAGGGTGTCACAAGAAACTTAATGTGCAGATTTGATAAATGTGGATTTAATATGATATGTGGGTATGAATGAGTTGAATGCAAGAATGTATGGATGGAGTTAATGATTTTGGAAACACCAATAAAACATCAAGGCCTGCAATTGCTAACTACCTGCTTGCTGGCGTATAATTAAAAGTTCCTAATAAGAACTGAAAAGTAAACTGTGATAAGAACTGGACAGTGATAAGATAAATGTTTACAATGTTAAGAAGGAAGTCAACACAAGGCTAACACCAACCAAGAAGAATCAACATCTGGCCAGGAAACTGATTTGGAGTCAACATATTCCAGGATGGAAGATGTCTACCATTAATTTAGAACTTTAGGACTACATCACCAAAATATTCCTATAAAAGACTCAATCTAATAATTCTCAAACTGTGGCAGAACGCAGGAGTGCGTTCCAGCTGCTATGCTCTGCTCTATGGGAAGGAGATAAATAGTGTACCAATGGAGAGTGTGATATATGCTACGGGAAAGCATGATTCTAGTCACTTGGGGCTTCTTTCTTTTGTATGTAGGGGGCACTGGTGGTTCGATTCAGAAATGAATTCTGAATTTTTCTGAAAATAAATTCAGAATATTTCCGAAATTTCCGAATTGCTTCATTATTCGCGGGCGCGATTGCACAATACAAAAAAACCTGCAAGTGACGCTGGGCAAACTTCTGGAGATTCCCTCTCCTTCTTTTTTAGACTACTACTGGCAAAACTTGCCACGGTGGTAGAAAACATCATCCTCTGTCATCATACTAAATTTCAACATGTTTAGATGATCCATGGGTATAAGATCATTTTTAAAGTAATTTAAGTAATGTAATAAGGTGTATTACAAGAAGAATAAATGTGCTGGCTCCAGGATTCTTTAGGAAAGGGAAGTAGTTGAAGAGAAGGGGATTGTTAGCATACAAACTCAGAGCAACATGTGAATGAGTTTTTTGTTTCTATATTTGAATTTGGTGTTTCAGCAAGGAATATAGTACGAGAAAAGGAGATTGTAGTATACCCAAGGGCAAACTCAGAGCAACATGTGAATGAGTTTTTCTTTCTTTCTATACTTGAATTTGGTGTTTCAGCAAGGAATATAGTAAGAGAAAAGGGGATTGTTAGTATCCCAAGGACAAAGTCAGAGCAAGATATGAATGAGTACAAACTAAGTACAAACTAAAACCAAAATGGGAAGGAATGGTCTACAAAGTTGGATTCAGTGCTTCTGCAAGGAAAGTAATAGGAGAAAAGGGGATTCTGGTATCTCTAACTGCAAATGGGAAGGAAGGTTCTTCAAAGTTGGATTCAATGCTTCTGCAAGGAAAGTAATAGGAGAAAAAGCAATGCTGTGTGCTGCCCTGCCCCCCCCCCCCCCCCCCACGCCACAAGCAGTAAGGTTTCAAAGATTGCGCAAGCAATGGGCCTGCTAACAGCCATTCTCCCCTGTAGTTCCCTTCCAAACAACTGGTTTTCCCTTCCACTACCCTGTTGTTCCCTTCCCAAGCAGTGCTAGCACCTTTCCCATCCAAGCTCCCTTCGCGTTCGCTGCCCCAGTTCGCAATGAGCTACAGAGGCACGCATAGCCTTTTTAAAAGTGCAATGGCGGCTGTGCCGAAACCCTGCCCCTCCCCACATGTTATCCCCTCTTTGGCTAGAGCCAAGCATCCCAGCATGCAGGCTGCAGCTTGCCTCCAAACGCTGAGTCTTTTCTGACTCACTTCCTGAGTCGGAACAAAGATGGCGACAGCAGCTTTGGAAGGGCAAGGATACTTCCAGTTTCAGGGGGGGGGGGGAATTCAAAATCGATTAAAAAAGGAATTTAATCCTAATTTAATCCGAATTACGAAGATGCCGACTGGGCCTATCTATGTCTAGCAAGCATGGGTGGGATGATAGATTTGGCTGGTTGGAATTCTTCACAGAGATTCCACAATGTAATGGAGTACCAATGGAGATACGGTGTCGATCATATGGTGTGACTTTTGGTGTCAGTGACCATGTGTGTGTCTTTCTTTCAGAAAATAGCTAATAAAAGGTTGACGTACGTGGCCAACATCTAATTTGGCCTTGAGATAAAGTATTCAAAGATCTTTGAACACTTGGAATGTGCCATAAATTGCCACAGTTCAATACACAGAACGGAGAACTTGACAGACCATTGGTTTGTCCCAACACAGTGTTTTTGAAGTCCCCACATTATTTATAGCCCATAAAATAATTCCACACAAAAGGGTGTGATGCTTTGAAAGGAGTAAAGTACAAGAGGGCATTTACCCTGCGGTTTTTAATAGCACTCTTTAAACGGTAGTGCTCTAAAAAGGGAAAAGGTCTCGAGCACAAACTCAGTAATTTAAAGCACATTAAAGGAGCATGACGTTGTGGGTGAGGTAATGAAAACCCATCTCCAAGTGGTCGCAGCTGGTCCTCCATTCCTCTGAGCGACTTTTCTCTTGTGGTCCAGGGATTTGTGGGTTATCCTTTCAAAAACCTTATTCTAAATTATTTAGCTATCATCAAGATTCTCTGATAACAGAAAACGGCAGTTCTTTAACTTTGTGGCTACAAAGAAACCTTATACATGGACATTTCTCAAGCAATATCCTCCCCAAACCAGATGAAGTCATTTGGTTTTCTACATTAAAGGAAAGGGTGGAGATCTCTCCCATACCATGTACAGAAGCAGGGAGGCCTAGTGGTTTCCATATCCATGAGATGGGAAATCCCCTCTTGGTTTTGGTTGAGTTTTGAAATTGCTGGACACCTCCATTAATGGGTTGGTGTAAAAGCCCGAAGTAGCTTTAGGGCACATACATGAAAGTTACCAGCAGCCATACATGTATTGAAGCTAATAGACAGGCCATCATACTCTGACAGTCCTTATGGCCTATTGTTTTCTATTGCTTCTCAGGACATGTAAGTAGCAATATGAGGTAAACATGACACTAACCTCCTATTCTCTGACCGCCAGAATTTGCTATCTGAGGCTCTGCCACACTCTGCCTAATGGTAGGGCTGGCCTCAGCAGATCTGCAGGTAAATTTCTCTTTCCTCTGTGCGACAGAATATTTTGTTTAAGGCAATGGTTCTCAACCATTGGTTCTCCAGCTCTTTTGGACTTCAACTCCCAGAAGCTTCAGCTATCAAATTATAGAGGCTTCTGGGAGCTGACATCTAAAATATCTGGAGGGGGAAAGGATGAGAACCACTAGCTTGGGGTATCTGTTGTGGTACACAATTGAGTTGTACAAGGCATTGTTCAAGAAAGTTGGTCTTTACCTCAATCTACATTAAGTACAACCGAGAGTCTGTAAAAGAAATTTGTCCCAATAATAATAATAATAATAATAATAATTTGTTTATATACCATCCTATCTTCCCAAAGGGACTCATAGCTTGTTCCTTATAAGGCTGACAGGTATCCCTTTTTACAGGGGTGTCAATCCCATTTTCATTGAGGGCCACATCAGCCTTATGGTTGCCCTCAAAGGGCCATTAATCCATGGATGGAGATACATGGATACAGGGGGCTAACTATGTTTTTTCATACTAGTTGGTGCTCTTTATTTTTTACTCAGTTTGGGTCCCCAGATGATATTGAATAACAACTCCCATTCACTATGCGAACTGGGGATAATGAGAATTGTAACCTATCAGCACTTGTGGCTCTGAGATTGGGGGAAGCTTAAAGGATATTTTAAAGTCCGACATCTTATCCACAAGCCTTGTATCAAAAATCAAACTCACTGACTAAACAGAATAAACTGTGACCTTCCAGATGTTACTGTATCACAACTCTCATTGGCTCTGGTCATGATGTCTAATGATAAGGAATACAGGAGTTGTAGCCTAGCATTTGGAGGGCCATATAAATAACATGGCAAGATGGATTCAGTCCACAGCCCTTTAATTTGACACATGTGCCTTATTAAAAGGGACAGCCCCTATTTGAAGGTTAGGAATATTTTCTTTTTAGATAGACGAAATCAGATGCATAAAATATTTTTTGGCCATGTATAAATATGTGAGGGGAAGTCATAGGGAGGAGGGAGCAAGATTGTTTTCTGCTACCCTGGAGACTAGGACACAGAACAATGCTTCAAACTACAAGAAAGGAGATTCCACCTGCACATGAGGAGGAACTTCCTAACTGTAGGAGCCATTCAGCAGTGGAACTCTCTGCCCTGGAGTGTGGTGGAGGCTCCTTCTTTGGAGGCTTTTAAACAGAGACTGGATGGCCATCTGTCGGGGGTGCTTTGAATGCAAAATTTCTGCTTTTTGGCAGGGGACTGGACTGGATGGCCCATGAGGTCTCTTCCAACTCTATGATTCTATGAACTTCCTAATGGTGAGAGCTGTTCAACAATGGCACTCTCTGCTCCGGAGTGTGGTGAAGCTCCTTCTTTGGAGGCTTTTAAACAGAGGCTGGATGGCCATCTGTCAGGGGTGCTTTGAATGCAATTTTCACGCTTCTTGGCAGGGGGTTGGACTAGATGGCCCACAAGATCTCTTCCAACTCTATGACTCTATGATTCTATTACAGAAATGTCTGTATCATGTAATTTATGAAAGTGGACAATATGTTAACATTGCAAACATATGCATGGTTAGGCAAAGTAAAATCAATGCTTTCATTTGGTATTTAGGTGGAAAACAAAATGGGAGGTTGAATATCCAAAGCTTGTCCCCACTGTTTCATTTTCAATTTCTTGGACCCCCCTCATTTGCATATTTCCTACTCTTACCTCACCTGGTTTTTATCATTTTATCTTGTCCATTTGGCCTGCCCATCCTATCTGATTTTATATTGTGTGAATTTGTTTTACTATTTAAATTTGTTACTCCAATATTTTTTATTTTTTGATGTATTTTGTTTTGTATTTTGTATTTTACTGTGTTGGATTGTATTTTTAGAAGGGCTTGGCCTCATGTTAGCCATTCCAAGTCCCCACTGGGGAGATGGTGGTGGGGTATAAATAAAGATTATTATTATTATTATTAACCAAAATGCTTGGGACTAGAAGTGCTTCAGATTTCTGATGCCCCCATTATTTATTTATTTATTTATTTACTCAATTTATATACCGCTTTTCTCAGCCCTCGGGCGACTCAAAGCAGTTTACAGTAGCAAAAATTCAATGCTCAACATCATAAAAACGATTAAAACTATGCCATCCCCCACCCCCACATTTTTGAATACCTGCATATACATATATGTACACAATGAGATATCTTGGAAATGGGACACAAGTCTAAATACAAAGTTCATTTGTGTTTCACATACATCTACACATAATCTGAAAGTGGTTTTATACAACATTATAAATAGTTTTGCACATGAAACAAAGATTGTATACACTGGACCATCAGAAAGTAAATGTGTCGCAATCTCAGCCACCCCTGTGGACAATGTTGAATTTTGGAGTACTTTTAATTTCAGAATTCCAAATAAGAGATGCTCCCGATGGTCTGTCCTGGATGTTGTGTGTTTCAATTGCTTCTTACAGCTATTTTGAAAATTTGGCACTAGTGGGGATAATCAAAGAGATTCTGCTGGCTGTGATGAAATAACAACATGTACCATCTCTTACAGATAATATTCATGGAAAATACTCTGTGGTTTGTTTTGGTGTGTGTGTGTGTGTGCTTTGTACTTCAGGAAGGAAATCCCACAAATCTCTCTTCTATCCCTGAAAGTCAAAGAACAATAGTGAGCTAAGAAATATTTGCTACCCTTTCATACCTTACTCCCCTTCCCAAATCCCCTCATACTACCCCACAGGTTGCAGGGATAGAATTCTTCTGCATCTTCCCATTATTCCCAATCAGAATCCCAGCTCCCCTTTAAGCTGTTCTTTGAAGCATTGGCCACAGGCCAAAACTTCTTGCCAAAAGGTTGTATGAGGATGACTTCCCTTGTAACATTTGCAAAGAGAACTGGGCTGTTATTGACCCAGTAAACAGCTTTTTGGTGGGCTGGAAGAAGCCCAATTGTTCCAGGTGTTAAGATATGCAGGAAGAGTCAGCCTTGTATGCTTTGCCTCCTTATGTTGCAATTGCTGGATGTGTGTGGAGTGGCATAACCTCCAATTGTGCCAATTTGGCAGGACCAAACCCAATTAATTTTCTATCATTCCACTTTTTTTCTGCTGCTTTGAAAATGTCCCGGTTCCTCTCTCCTTCTCTCACTTTCTTCTTTAGTCCTCAGTTTATTTCAGTTACTACAAACTGACAATCTCATCAAACAGACAGTTTTCCCCATCATAGGACACTTTTGCTGCCGTTCAATGACTGGAAGGCACAAATGTCATCCCTATCTAGACAATTATGCTCAAATTCTTTGGGATGGGGGTGGTGAATTCAAATGAAGAAGTTGACCACAGAGTTGCAGGGGTGCTCACACTTTTTCAGCATGCGAGCTATTCTTAAAGCAACCAAGGCCAAAAAATCTACCTGTCCCCGCCGCAGCGCGCTCCTGCGTGCTCCCGCGCGCTCTTGCCACCATGCGCTCTTACCGCTGCACGTGCTCTTGCTGTTGCTTTCTGCCCGCGCAGCGCTTCTTCCGCCCGCGGGGCATTGCAGGAAAGAGAAAGCACGAGGCAGGGCATCCAGAGGGAGCGCTCTGCCCTGCCTGTCTCGCCGGCAACGGAGGCTGCACAGCTGCTTCTGGATGAGAGAGAGGCAGGGCGCTCCCTCCAGAGGCCCCGCCTCGTGCTTCCTTCTTCCTGCAATGCCCCGCAGGCAAAGAAGCACCGCAAGAGCGGAAGCCAGCAGCAGGAGCGCGCGGCGCGCAGGGTGTGCACGCGCATGGCAGGAGTGCCCCATTTGACTGGTGAGGGCCGAAGATCACCTGGAAGAGGTCCGAAGATCTACTAGTAGCTCGCGAGCTACCTAATGAGCACCCCTGTTCTAGAGACCTCTAGAATGAATCTGTGAATAATCAACTCCACAAAAGTCAAACCCACAAATGTGAGGCCCCAATGGTTTGGTATTTTGGGGTATACAATACTCACTTTGATATATTCTGTATGCAACGTCTGTACACAACATGACAGCTCTATAAGAGAAAATGTCCTAATTGACCCAAGAAGTCATTTGAAAGCTATGACTACTGCACTATTCTACCATTAATTTCCAACTACTTTTAATGGGAGCCAAAATGATATAATTTCGGTTCAATTTTACATCGCATACTAAACTACTATCAAAAATTGCATTGATCTTGAACACTATATACCGCGATATTTTCTGTCTATTTTTTTTAAAAGAAAGAGATTTAATTTCTTCCCTGTAATTGAATTATACATATTTTTGAAATGATGGTGCCCAGAATGATTTTGATCCCATTACTTTATAATTAATAGCAAGTCATTGTAATTTTATAGTGCCATGAGCTCTATCATTTAGGTATATTATAGAATTGCAAAAATGAAAATATAAAGCCCACCTGGTCACTACAATTTTAACAATATGGTTTATAGTGTGACTGGAAAGGGTTTCTTTTATTAACAGTTCTTAATTTGATATTTTAGTTTTACGGTAGTATAATAACTCTTTGATTTATGTGCCATTTTACTTTTTACAAAATTATGGCCAGAAAGCATTATAGCATTACTTAAAATGGCACACACTCCCCACTTGGGCAATAAAATTGTGCCTGCTGTAATACTTGGCTGGCATATCACTGTCCGTATCAAACATTTCTCAATCAGTAGTTCTAAACACACTGAGTGACTTTGGGAGAGTCTGAGAGGCATCTAGATGGAGGGCTCACTGTGAAATGGCCATCCACTGGTAGCAATCCAACATTCCCTCAGCATAGTATATATATCTGCATGTGGACCTAAGCAAAACCAGCACTATGTAACACTCCAGAACTGCAACCTTGTGCAACATAAATCAATGACTGGTGCTGTAGTGCTGTCATATGATGTGTCATCTCAACTGCAGTGTACAAGGTGGAACTGCAACATAGCATTGCTATAAGCACAATTCCATTTCCACCACTGTCACCACTGTTGTACTTTAATGAATATTTCACACTGTATGTGTAGTATGACTTGTGTATGCATATGTCACTTGTTTACTTATTTTTTACAAGAAGGGGTCATGGCATGGGGTGAGTAGTAGGTGAGTTTGAGCTCTGAACACCACAAGGCCTTGCATGGTCTGGGGCCAGTGCCTGGGACTGCCTCATCCCGTATCATCCCACCAGATCTTTGCTCTCTGAAGAGCATAACCTCCTGGTCGTTTCCAGTCCTAAGACATTTTGCTTGATTGCAACCCGTCGCCGGGCTTTTTCAATCGTGGCTCCAATACTTTGGAACGCGTTGCCTGCAGACGTTCGTGCTATCCAGAGCCTCCTCCCGTTTAGGAAAGGTGGCAAGACTCTGTTATTTCAGCAGGCTTTCGGAGTTGGGTGAATTGCAGTGTTCCTTTACGCATTGCCATCTTGTATTATCTTTTGTTGCCGCAGTGTTTTTAATGTGCAGCCTATTGTGGCTTTTATCTGTTGTTTTAATTGTGTTTTAACTTTTGCTGTATTTGGCTGTTTTTATGAACATGTTGTGAGCCCCCCAAGTTGTTTGCCGAGGGAAGGGCGGCAAACAAATACGAATAAATAAATAAATAAATAAATGTGAAAGTGGTCCTGCTAAAGCAATGGTTCTAAACCTGTGGGTCCCCAGGTGTTTTGGCTTACAACTCCCAGAAATCCCAGCCAGTTTACCAGTTGTTAGGATTTCTGGGAGTTAAAGGCCAAAACATCTGGGGACCCACAGGTTGAGAGCCACTGCGCTAAAGGATCTGGTAACTTTAGGTCACCATAATTCCTATGTAGGTAAGCTTCTTTAGACTTAATCAATCACACCACACTAAATGACCAAGTCCTTCCAAACATTAATATAGCTATTGTTATTCCTTGATATAACAAAGTCTGTTGGCAATCTGTGCTTGGCATATTTACTTGGAAATAAGTTATACTAACCAAATGGAAAGAACTTCTAAGTACACAATGGAATCCTGTTGGGGAGTCGTACATTTGTAGCTTGCTCTGAAGCTGTTTAGTACTCATGATTCCTAGTTCAGGAGACATGTAAAAGTCTCCCAATTCTAATTTACCAAGAAGCAGCCATTTCCCATCACACGGGAAGCATCTGATAATATTGAGTCTCCCACGCTTCTGGGTTTCCAGCACAGCATCAGAAAGAGACCTCGGTCATCTTCTCTGTATTCCTGACTTTATGTTAGAAAGTGCCCTACACAATTAGATGAAAAAAACTTGTATTGTGCTGTCTCAGAAAGTGTGGATTTCTTCCCTCCATCTTTTCCAATAGATTACGTTTTGACTGAGTAAATGAGGCTTTGGAAGACTTGATCAGTTAGCAGCAGAAGTGGCAGGAGTGGCTCACAAATCAACTCCCACACAAAATGTATTTCATAGACCAGAGGTCATTCTTCTCTCTATTTCTGTCATTATAAGCCAGATACTGGTGCTGGGCTTGACAAGGAGGTAGTTATTAGTTGTTGTGTACATTTGAGTCATTTCTGACTTATGGCAAGTCTAAGGTGAACCTATCATGGAGGTTTTTTTCTTCAAAAGGGGCTTACCTTGCTCTGAAGCCAAGAGAGTATGACATGCCTAAGGTCACCCAGTGGGTTTTTATGGCTGAGAAGATATTTGAACCCTGGTCTCCAGAGTCATAGTCCAACTATTACACCACAAAAGTTCATCTACTAAAGATATCCTCATGGTCATATCAGATTTTGGAAGCTAAGCAAAGTCAGGCCAAGGAAGACTGCCAATGAATATCAGGGGTGGTCTGCTATATTTCAGAAAAAGGAAGTGACAAAACTACTTTTGAGTATTTACCTTTGAGTATTTCTTACCAAGAAACCATATGAAATTCAATAGCCGTGTAGCACTAGAAGTCCTCAATCTCTATATTTGTTTATTTTGTTTTTAAATGATGAAATTAAACAATAGTAAATAATAACAACGACAACAAATTAAAGAACAGCCATAGTGCAGGAAGGTGAGGTTACAAGGGTATGTATGATTATCCATGGACCAGTGAATCAGTGCAATTGCACTAATGAAGAGACATGCTTCGTAGGTGTTTAATGTACATCCACTATCCATGATAATGCAAATAAAGTGGAAGAGTCAGCTTGTGCATTAAAATTCTAGGAAAAAAATTAGAAAAATACCAGGACAATATATTAAGACAATGAGCAGGGTGCCATGAAAAATTAGCGAAGAAAGTGATTTTACACAACATTTAATTGTGTGAAGCACCCTGTTAAACCAGTGACTAAAGTTGAAATGCAGCAGTGGCACAGAAGCCAAAATGGATCATTCTGAGGTAGTGTCACCCTCTTAACAAAGACCTTTATCAAAATTGCAGACTCAGACGTATTCTGCTCTTATATTAAGACCTTACTAAGGCCCCTTCCAAACAGCTGAATAAAATCCCACATTATCTGATTTGAAGTGGGATATATGGCAATGTGGACTCAGATACTCCAGTACAAAGCAGATATTGTGGGTTATTCTGCCTTGATATTCTGGGTTATATGGCTTTGTGGAAGGGCCCTAAGTTTCGTTACTGACCAAGGTTTCCTTCTACCTCCCCAACCGTCTTTCCCCTGAGATGAATGTTCTTTTCTTCCACATAGAGGTACACATAATCCAGCCATTAAAATTGGGATGGGTGAAGATCAAAAGCACAAGGACACTATCAGGGCTAACCACAAAACTTTTGCTACCTGAAGCAGAACAGTAAATCCCACCCTATTCTCAAACACACACATACACATACCAATTCAAGTACTGAAAGTCAATTAAGTTATTTTGGTACATACAACAAGAAGTTAGCAGAAGCAACCAAAATTGCCAAAGTACTGGAGTTAACTCACATATGAGGACAGATAATCAAACTTCAGATTTTTTTACCTTAGAGCAAGGCCATAACCAGGATTTTGATTCGGGGTGAGTTTGATTGGGGGCTGAAACCTGAGTGAGAGAGGATCTACCCTAGCAAACCTTTTGCATCATTATCCCAATACCCCCATGCATATGGGATAGTGATCAGATATGAATACACATAAGAGTTTAAATAATGTACCAGTAAGGCCTTCTCGCGGACCTTCCTAAGAGACCTTCCTAAGCTACATGCCTGCCTTAGAGGAAAAAGAAAGGAAAGTGAGTTATTGTGCAAAGTATACAATTGTAATCAGAATTCTCAACATCCTAGAATACAAGATAATCCACTGAAATTTAATGAGGGGAGATTTTAAACAGAAAGAAGTAAGCATCACAGTACAAGATGCTGCCTGTCATCTGTTTAAAACTTTGTCAGCTTTAAAGGGGAAGTAGATAGATTTTCAGAGGTTGGTTTACTAGGTCAGCGTGGCTATATATCACCTCCAACATCAGAGGCAAAGGTTTCCGAGACTCATTGGTGAAGAGTAGATGATAGAAAATGAAGATGCACTCATGTACTACTACAGGGCTTCCATTGACAAATTGTTGAATACTGTATGAACAGAGTTTCAGACTAGACATTTCCTCAATCTAATTCAGCCTGTTCTTCTGTTTTTATATTTTTCTTGTTGCCGCTGTTATGTACCTTCAAATAATCTTTGATTTAAAGAAAGGATAAAGGTGGGAACCAGGCTTGCTTAAGCAGACAAAGAGAACAATACACCCAAATAATCTTGAAATCGTAAGGGACCCCAAAAGGTATCTAGTACAATCCAATGTGTAATGGAATATCTAATGATAGTATAAGTTTTGCATGTGTGTATTAATGTTAGTAGTCAGTCAGTCACGTTTATTGAGTAACCGTCAGGTCATTTCAAATAAAAGCTCCAACAGCAGAGTAGTATACAAGATAAGAATAAAATCAGTACCTAATGTACAAGGCAAACAATGTAACACATTAAAAACTAAACTTATTGCAATTGTCTTGCGTCAAACACATAGGAAGGGAAACTATTAGCATAGGATACTTAGGAGGCCTGGTGATCAGTTGATGTGACGCTTATTACCGCTATACCGCGGGCTGTTCCATGCCGCCTACTGGAACTCATCCCCCGCACAGTTGACTCCAATAGACTCCATATACCGCTGTCTCTTTTTATATGCTCTAAATAGGTAAGCAGCTACCTTATACACCGTTTGAAGGTTGGAGTCTGAGAGGAGGAAGTTAATTTTAAAGGTAGAGGGCCAAAATGTCCTTTTGGATAGTAAATAGCTAAGGTATTTTCTCCCTCTCCTCTGCATATATGGGACAGATCAACAAAATGTGGACTAGATCCTCGACTTCTGGTAGGCCGCAGACACAGACTCTGTCCCTATAGGGTGTGGCAGCATATCTGCCGGCCCTCACCATAGACTCGAATTGCTCGAACCTAGCTCTAGTTAGGGCAATCCTAAGGTGAGGTAGGAGCGGGTGAGCCAGATAGTATGGCAAGTGCATGACCAGCCTTGGTCATCAGCTGATTGAGTTAATTGAAGTTGATGTTCCATCCACCTGGAGCCCCTGTACGATGAGATATGTCATTATGGAGCCCCCATGTTTTCTGAGTAGCTCCAAATGTATCCTATTGTTTACACCAGTAAGAATTTTTGCTAGGCCTGAGATTTGAAAACTGCCGCTGCGGGAGGGGAATCTGAGATAACTGGCAACAGAAGAAAACCTGGACTTTGAGTTTTAAATGGCACAAGAGCAGCTGATTGTCCATTTGCAGCCATTTCAGTTGAGCTAAAGAAGAAAAAAACAAGAGCCAGTGCCAGTTGAGCTAAAGCTAGCTGTGAGAGCTGGAGGAGGTTCCTATTCTAAGTCTTCAACCTTGATATTTAACGTGTTAAAGGAACAATTCTGAATTAGGAACTAGCTTGTGAGCTAGGGAAAAGAAATTCCCAGTATTATTTTGTGCTTTCAGTGGCAGAACTGAAGTAAATAAAAGGATAATCTGTGTTGAAGTATCAGTCAGTGGGACTGAAGAGAAAAGTGTTCTTTGAGAATACGCTTACAGTTAAGCTATTGATAAGAAGTAACTAAAAGATTTTTAAGTCATGAGACTGAGAAAGAATTACATTTTAAAGTAAAAGGAAGTTACTAAACCAAGTTGGCATAAAATAAGCCATTCTGAAAGTTATATAGTAAGTTTCACGTGTTCATAATAAAAAAAAGTCAACTGTAACAATATCTAGGAAGTACTGTGAAGACAAATACTATGTAACCAATATGCTTTGTGTGCCTGAAGATCCTTAAATAAACATTTATTTGTTCAATTCTTACAATAAAGACTTGTGTCAAATTACTGAAGTGAAGATATTATATTATAATTTATTTATTTATTTATTTATTCGGCTTCCATACCGCCACTCCCAAAGGCTCAGGGAGGTTTACATGACAATTTAAACTAACTCGAAGGCTTGTTGGAACAAATGGGTTTTGCAAGACCTGCGGAAAGATACCAGATCCGACAGAGCCCGGGTTTCTGAAGGAAGAGCATTCCATAGTGATGGAACAATAATCGAGAAAGCCCTGTGTCTCGTCGCCGTCAGGCAAAAAGCCTTGCAGTTGGGAATCTCTAACAGAGCTTGATCTACTGAATGCAGTGATCACTGGGGGTTATATGGAACAAGGCGATCCTTCAGGTACACTGGCCCCAGACCATGCATGGCCTTAAAAATAAGTACTAACATCTTGAAAGTGATCCGGTATTCGATTTGCAGCCAGTGCAGTTGCTGGAGAACTGGAGTTATGTGGCAGCGAGTACCTGAGCAGCAGCATTCTGCACTAGCTTAAATTTCTGGGTCACTGTCAAAGGAAGGCCGTCTACAGGAAGATGGCTGAAGATCATATTGGAGCTGAATACAGTACAATATTGGGTTGCACAATAAAGTGTCACATACAAAAGCATTTTAAAAGCCAAGCCTCTTAAACAAGCCTCTCACATACATACATACATACATACATACATACATACCTACATTAAAACAAAGTTCTCGGCCACACTACACATCACACTCCTCTCCTCTTTCCCCCATTTCCGTTTGTCATTGTTCATCACATCATGCGATGAAGGAATATATAACTACTGAAATATGTGCATTCAGCCTCTTTACACAGCCTGCACTTTGCCCAGCCTTGATTTAGTAATAGATTACTACACTGACCAAAAGCTGGACGAGACGATCCTTCTAACTGTATGCATCTGTGATTCCATAAGTGCATGCATAGTCCACTCTCTTACTTTTAAGTTGGTGGATGGATAGCTATTTGACTATGAGGTCTCAGTGACCATGGTGCATTTGATTGCACATCTGGGCAACAAATCAATTGACAAGCTGAAATATGTCCATAGGAGTGTGATCAGGTCTGCAGACCATGCCCTGTGAGAAGGAGCTTAGGGAACTTCTGTTGGATAACAGAAGGTTAAGATGTGATGTGAAGGCCATGTTTAAATATTGGGAAAGATGTCACATCGAGGAGAGAGCAAGGTTGTTTTCTGTTAGGCTAGAGCATTGGTTCTCAAACTGTAGGTCCCCAGGTGTTTTGGCCTACAACTCCCTGAAATCCCAGCCAGTTTACTAACTGTTAGGATTTTTGGGAATTGAAGGCCAAAATATCTGGAGACCCACAGGTTGAGAACCACTGGTCTAGAGACACAGGACGCAGAGCAATTGCATCAAATCATTGGGAAGAATTTCCTGATGGCAAGAGCTGTTCAACAGTGAAATATGTTGCCCTGGATAGTTGGAGTGTCCTTCTCTAGAGGTTTTTAGCAGATGCTGGATGGACATCTGTTGAGAATGCTTTGATTGTGTATTATTGCATGAAAGGGTGTTGGACCTTGTGATCTATTTCCAATTCTATGAATCCATGAGTTCCAGTATAACCATGCTGGTATACATTTGCATTACAAGAAGCTTATCTGTTGGGTTAGCATTGTTGGAACCCAGGTTTTTTTTTTGCTTGCAAATGCATTTTCACTGCCGAACAGCATAAATAATACTCTGTATGTAGTGTATGTGTGAGAGCAATCCTAAGTGAGTCTCCCAGAAAGACGAAGTGAAATTGCAGAAGACAACAGAGGAACTACAAAAAAAGTATAGTTACCCGTGCTAACCATCCAACAAAGTACAATGAAATAGAAAATATACATTATGCTGATACCTTTATTATGGCACCCTAAAGCAGTGATTCTCAACCATCCTAATGCCACGACCCCTTAATACAGTTCTTCAAGTTGTGGTGACCCCTAACCATAACATTATTTTCGTTGCTACTTCATAACTGTAATTTTGCTACGGTTATGAATTGTAATGTAAATATCTGATATGTAGGATGTATTGTCATTCACTGGATCAAATTTGGCACAAAAATCCAATATGCCTATATTTTAAAACTGGTGGGTTGGGGGGGGGGGTTGATTACAATCAAAGAGGCTTCTAAACATCATCAACAATAGAATTGAACCAAATCTGGCACAAAGAACTCCCATGGCCTACAGAAAATACTGGAAGGGTTTGGTGGGCATTGACCTTGAGTTTTGGAGTTGTAGTCTACCTACATCCAGAGAGCACTGGACTCAAACAATGATGGATCTGGACCAAACTTGGCACGAATACTCAATATGCCCAAATGTGAAAAGTGGTGGAGTTTGGAGAACCTTGGCATTTGGAAGTTGTAGTTGCTGGGATTTATAGTTCATCTACAATCAAAGAGCATTCTGAACCCCACCAACGATAGAATTGGTCCAAACTTCCCACACAGAACCCCACTGCCTTGAAGGGACTTACTGGCATGAGCCTCTCTCCAGCCTCGCACGCTCTCCCTCGCCCTCACAAAGCAATAACTATAATGTATTTGTGTCACAGATCTGTATCTTGCTTGACATATTTCCTTAGGTGTTATTTAAAAGGTCTTACAGGAAAGTCAAGGCAAATAATACTTATACCTCTTATTGCATTTATGGAGGCTTGAAACAAAGGCAGCAAAAGAAACTCCAAAAAGTGCTTCCAAAGCTGGCACATTTTGATTCTTCACCTAATAAAGATATCACCAGGATGTGTATTTGGGGTTTTGTTGAACCTTAACTAACAACCATTTCTTTCTGAATGGATGATATCACGGTTCCATAGTATGTAGTTGGTGTGGGGGCGGGGAAGTCATCATCAAGCTATCTTTAAATCAGCTTGACAGTTTTATTTGCTACACAGCTGAGCTTATTTAGCTCAGCCTCTGTGCAGACAATAGACAATTTAAAATGTGCATACATTTAAACGGGTTGACAAAAGGACACGTGATTGACAAAAGTCTTCCCCGACATAGAAGGCAGCCTTGGTCTGGTGCCTGGAGAGATGGACTTTAGAGAGCAGGCCCTGGTTTGGCAATGAATTTTTTGCATGCCCTTCAGTAACCCTCTTATGTATGAAATAGGCTTTCCTTCTATCTCCCCCCAATACCATTAGTTTTAATTTTTTTTACTGTTGTTCTGTGTTTTCAAGTTGAACTATAGCGATCCCAAGGCGATCCTATCATGGAGTTTCCTTGGCAAGATTTGTTCCAAGGCTGACGGAGTGTGATGTACCCAAGACCAACCAGTGGGGATTTGAACTCTGGTCTCCAGAGTCATAATCCAGCACTCAAAACATTACACCAAGGTGCCTGTAGTTCTTTTCACAGCTACGTATCTATTTGCTAGGAATTGGAGGGAACATTGCTTTTTCCTCCATGTTGCTTCTGGAAAATGTGAAGTGTGCTTCCAATCTTTCTCGGTTACTCAGTTAATGACCATGGATGATTTATCTAAATTTTACATGAGTGACAAAGACATGAAAATCACAGGTTTTCTATACCTTTGCTCAGCCACCAATCAAAAAGTCAGGAGATGATTAAGACTTGGAAGGGCAGCTATGGAAAAACTTACCAAGTTCCTTAAATGCAAAGCATATTGGTTTGTTGCTTTGGCTGTTGATGTTGTGTGTCTTCACATAATTTCCAATTGGTTGCTGTTGTGTGCCTTCGCATTATTTCCACTGTATGGTAACCCTAAATCAAACCTATCTTGGGGCAAGATTGGTTCAGAAAGAGTTGTGCCATTGTTTTTCTATTGACCAAGACATAACAGCCCAACTGGATCAAACCAAAGATTGCTCTAGTCGAGCATCTCATCTATAATAGTCAACAAATAACCCACAGAGCACCTTTTGATCATTGCAATTAAGGGCCCTTCCACACAGCCATATAACCCAGAATATCAAGGCAGAAAATCCCACAATATCTGCTTGAACTGGGTTATCTGAGTCCACACTGCCACATATTCCAGTTCAAAACAGAAAATGTGGGATTTTATTCAGCTGTATGGAAGGAGTCAAACTCAGAGACACAATAGCAGCTGGCATTGAGAGGCATACAATCTCCAGTTCTTGTCACTTAAACCATACATTGTATGGCAGGCAACCCCATCGACTATGGTTTGTTATATTAATTTATGGTTTATTTCTCTCTTCCCCTTTTGGCAATTTATATTACAGTGCGGACAGCTGGAGAGAAAGTCATGGTTGCAGATCTGGGTATCACAACAAGCCAAAGTCAAATGTTGGTTTATGGCAATGTAATAGTTTGAAGCCATGAACATATTTGCACATTATTGCAAGCCAACTTTCAATGAAGTACACGGTAAATTTATTTATGAATGAGTAATGTATTGTCGAAGGCTTTCATGGCCGGAATCATTTGATTGTTGTAGGTTTTTCGGGTTATATGGCAATGCTCTAGAGCAGGGGTGCCCACACTTTTTCAGCATGCAAGCTACTTTCAAAACAACCAAAGTAAAAAAGATCTACCTGCCGCCCACGCGCGCGCGCTCCTGCTGCCCACATGGCACACTTTCCGCCCGTGGGGCATTTCCGAAGGCTTCTTCCGGACGAGAGAGAGGAGGGTGAAGTGCATGGCAGGGCCTCTGGAGGCCCCGCCTCATGTTCCATTGTTCCCTCAATGCCCCGCGGGCGGAAGGTGCGCCGCACGGGCAGAAGAAGTGCTTCTTCCGCCCGGGTGGCGCGCCTCCACCAACAATGGAATTGAACCAAACTTGGCACATGGAACTCCCATGACCAACAGAAAACACTGAAAGGGTTTCGTGGGCATTGACCTTGAGTTTTGGAGTTGTAGTTCACTTACATCCAGAGAGCACTGTAGACTCAAACAATGATGGATCTGGACTAAACATGGCACGAATACTCAATATGCCCAAATGTGAATACTGATGGAGTTTGGGGAAAATAGTCCTTGATATTTGGGAGTTGTAGTTGCTGGGATTTATAGTTCACCTACAATTAAAGAGCATTCTAAACTCCAACAATTGAAGTGAACCAAACTTGGCACACAGAACTCCCATGACCAACAGAAAATACTGGAAGATTTGGGTGGGCAATGACTTTGAGTTTAGGAGTTATAGTTCACCTACATCCAGAGAGCACTATGGACTCAAACAGTGATGGATCTGGACCAAACTTGGCATGAATATTCAATATGCCCAAGTGTGAATGCTGGTGGTGTTTGGGGGAAATAGATCTTGACATTTGGGAGTTGTAGTTGCTAGAATTTATAGTTCACCTACAATCAAAGAGCATTCTGAACCCCACCAATGATAGAATTCGGCCACACTTTCCCCACAGAACCCCCATGACCAATAGAAAATACAGTGTTCCCACACTTATTGCTGGGGTTATGTTCCAGGACCTCCCACAATAAGTGAAAAACTGTGATGTATGTATGTTCTATTTATTTTAATATTTATACATTATTTTAGTAGTTAAACGTAAAATAAAGTGAAAGGAAGGCTGGAGGGTGGGAGAAAAGACTGAGGAGGGAATGCACCTCGGAGAGCAGCAGCGGCAAAACCCACAAAACACCGAAAATACCATGATATCTATTTTAAATTAATATTTTTGAAATCCACGAAACAGCGAGTCCGCAATAAGCGAACCGCAAAGTAGTGAGGGAACACTGTACTGTGTATTGTCAAAGGCTATCTGGATATCGTATGCAAACACATTCAAATATGTAACGTCTTCGCTTCTCTAATTCTGACTCATGTTGCACAACCAGCATTGGGTCCCAGCTATCATACTTTTTCCGCTGGTCTAAACCATAGTTTCCCAGGCTATAGTTTAGTTTGGGAAACATAAAAGACCTTTGAGTCTACCATGGCTCTACACTAAAGTGGTGTCAAACTACATTAAATAGATAATAAATAAATAAACTTTATTTATACCCCGCCACCATCTCCCCAAAAGGCATTCGGGGTGGCTTACATGAGGCCACCAGGGGGAGCTGATGCACTCCTCATCTCTAAGCGTTTCCAGTGTCCCTTGTTCTTCCGCATTCTTGGTGTTCTTTAATGGCCTCATAATTCAGTCAAAATATGCCTCCCCACTTAATGTGGTACCTTTATCACCTACTTGACAGATGCAACTGTCTTTCAGGCTGCAAAGGTCGACAGCAGGATACACTTAAAGGCCGAGCACCCACCTCGATCCGAGCAGGCCTCGAACTCATGACCTACTGGTCAGAGAGATCTTATGCAGCTGACACTTAGCCAGCTGCGTCACATTCCTGGTGGCAAAATATAATAAACAGTGCAAAGTGATACAATAGAAAAAACGAACGCAATCACAATGAGCGGGCCACATGTGCAAGATACAATGATAAAAAGCTAAGGATGAGATAAAGTTAAAAACCTATATATTTGTAGGTGAGGTTCATGAACAAAGGAGTAGAAACAGTCCTTCGTGCGGGCAAGAGACAGTGCAATATGAGGACGCCCATTTTAGGGGAGAATGACAGGGGAAATGTGAAATCATTCTCCAAAAGCATGGAAAAGCCACATTTTGAGGTTCTTCTTGAAAATTTCCAGGGTGGGGGCTCTTTCCCTCGTTCCCACAAGTCAGGTCTGTGATAATGGAGGGGGCCAAAGGAGGGCCTCCCCCAAAGGGACCGGGCAGGTTTGTGTGTGTGTGTGGGGGGGGGCGGTCACGAAGGTAGGTGGATCCCAAACCATTTAGGACTTTATAGGTGATAATCTGCACATTGAATTGGGACTGGAAAATCTTGGCATTACTTCGCGAACGAAGATTCTTAGGAAGGACTCATCCCACGCTATTTACAAGTGCGTTGATGACTAAAAAGGCCAATCTGAGATAGGCAAGTTCAGTTACAGAAAGCACAGCAGAAAGTCTCCTTGGGTGATGTTTCCAAGTTGCAGTTCTTTCTGCGTTGTCGTTTCTCTTCGAGACCCATTCGGCGTGTCTTCTCGAAAGCGGCCGCAGCATTATGGATAGATGCTTCCCAGGTAGGTGAACTGCTGAACTGACTTAAGCACAGATTTGCCTATGCCAACGTGGGGATGATGGTGTTCTTCCTGTGGTGCGGGCTGGTAGAGAACTTCCGTTTTCTTCTGGTTGACTTCCAGCCCAAACAGCTCCCCCTTGCAGTGGGGGAGAGGCTTGCGTACCCTAATGAAGTTGTGAGCTATGCTGGCGGTGGCATAATAGCCCCCGGTAGGGGCTTCCATGCCAGACAGGTCACATCCGAAGGGTCTGACAAAGAGTGTCAACTGGCAGGATGAGCTCTCTAGCTTTTTGGCAACCATCCTAAGAGAAGGAAAACTCTAATTTTGGCACCGGCGATCCTACTGGGTCACCCCTGCCTGCCTCCATTTGATGGCAGGGTGAGACCCTAGGGACACTGCCGCTGACACCCCCCCCCCTCTTCCCCTACCCTCTTGTTCTTCCCCTGTCTATTTTGTATAAGTTGTCTTGATGTTGCCTCTGGGCACTCAAACTATTGTAAACCGCTCCGAGCCTTCGGGGAGTGGCGGTATACAGGTTTGACGAAATAATAAAAAATAATAATAATAATTTCAAACCTGGGGACTGGAAAATAAACAGCCAATGGAACTCCTTAAACAGGGGTTTGAGTGCTCCCTGTAATTCGCCCCTGTTATTAATCTGGCTGCCACATGTTGGAACAATTGAAGTTTCCGGGCCGTTTTCAAGGGTAGCCCCACGTAGAGTGCATTACAGTAGTCCAGTCTAGAGGTAGCTAAGACGTGGACCACCATGGTCAAGTCAGACTTCACGAGGTCTGCAGTGTAAAAACACCCCCAAAGTTCCCCCACTTTTAAGTCTGGGAAGAGTGGTCCAACAGCCATACTATGGATTTTTATTTTATCACTTTTGCAACCCGTCAATTGAGGAACTTGGTGAGTTTGGCAAAAGTTTTTCCATCTCAGTTATTATCTCCTCCTGTTCAAGGCAGGTGGAGATGTACTAGGCACAGGGCAGGGCGGGGGAGTCAGTTCGAAGCGGAGAACTCCTGCCAAGATCTCTCTCTCTCTCTCTCTCTCTCTCTCTCTCTCTCTCTCTCTCTCTCTCTCTCTTTCCCACCCTCTCCCTCTTTCTCTCCAAGGCAAGACAGTATTTAAAGCGACGCCGGACTCACAAAGGGGCAGAAAGTGGCCACCGGTGCGGCTCCGTTCCCTGCTCTCTTGCGCCCTCTGCCGACCGGAGACGCAAACGCAATAGAAGCACGTTTGGAGCAGACACAAAAGACCCTTCTTCTCTTTGCAAGCCATCTCGTGCATCAAAAGGCTTGCAAAATAATAATAACAATATTTTTAAAAAATTAAAACCGGGAGAAAAAGGATATCCCAACAACCCACTTTCCATCCAGGATGAATAACCTCAGCCCTGAAAACCACCGCTTGGTGCTGAACGATGGCAACCGCATGCCCTTGGTTGGGCTGGGGACTTATGCGGATCCCAAACAGGTAAGAGCTTCCCTGCCCATTCTCTCTTCTTTTTCCTCTTCCTCCATCAGGATAAGCCACCAGCCAGGCTTTCCTTCCCTTTCTCCCTTTACTTCTTCAGCTTTGCCGGACTTTGGAGTCTTTTCTGAACAGTTCAATCCTATGCAAGATGCTGATCTATATATATTATTTCCACACTCAGAATCTGGAGAGTACAAAGGAGGAAAAATAGCCTTTTCCAGGTATTTTCCTATGATGATGTAGATGCAAAGCTTCTCATCCACAGTAGTAATAAAATTAATGCCCCCAGGAACTGGTATTCAAGGACTGAAAGTCAATCTGATTGTTCAGAGAAAGTTTCATTTTTGGACTCTAACCAACCCCTTTACACGCTTTGGGGTTATAGTCCAAAGAGGAAACTTTCCCCCTAGCTCTGTGTAAAGAAAGACAGCCTGGGAATGGGAATAAACTCCAGGGAATTTGCTGGTGAGTAAAACCTTGAGGGGCATTGCTTCTGTATAAACCAGGTATGGGTCAACTTGGGCCCTCCAGGTGCTTTGGAGTCCAACTCCCACCATTCCCAACAGCCTCAGGCCCCTTCCTTTCCCCCCTCAGCCGCTTAAGCGGCTGAGGGGAAAAGGAAGGCCTGAGGCTGTTAGGAATGGTGGGAGTTGGACTCCAAAGCACCTGGAGGGCCCAAGTTGGCCCATGCCTGATATGAACTGTATAGGCTTGGACTGCACTTCCTTAGGAATGGGCTCTTTGGAGCAGAATGTCCTGGGTGTAGCAGCAAACTAAACCTGGTAAACTTTCCCTATCTGATATTCACTTTAATTGGCAAGCCTTAAATCCTAGCCTTGAAGGTTTGGGAAGGTGGCACATAAATAAAATTAGTAGTAACCACACTTGCTAGCATGCTGAGGAAGCATTCTAGAGAACTCGAATGTTTCCTGGACCTATTTTGTGAATGTGTCAGTATGTACTTCCTAGAAGAAGGAATTGCCAGATTGATGGTGCCACGCATATATGTGTGTGTGTGTGTGTGTGTGTGTATGAAGCCCCCAGTGATGCAGTGGGTTAAACTGCTGAGCTGCTGAACTTGCTGACCAAAAGGTTGCAGGTTCAAATCCGGGGAGCGGCGTGAGCTCCCACTGTTAGCCCCAGCTTGTGCCGACCTAGCAGTTCAAAAACATGCAAATGTGAGCAGATCAATAGGTACCGCTCTGGTGGGAAGGTAACAGCGCTCCATGTAGTCATGCTGGCCACATGACCTTCGAAACATCTACGGACAATGCCGGCTCTTCAGCTTAGAAATGGAGATGAGCACCATCCCCCAGACTTGGACACAACTGGACTTCATGTCAGGGGGAAACCTTTACTTTACCTATACATATACATATACTCTGTGTGTGTGTGTGTATTCATGGAGCCACCAGTGGCACAGCAGGTTCAACTGCTGAGTTTGCTGACAAAAAAGTCAGTAGTTTGAATCCAGAGAGTGGCGTGAGCTCCCACTGTTAGCCCCAGCTTCTGCCAACCTAGCAGTTTGAAAACACGCAAATGTGAGTAGATCAATAGGTACCACTCCAGCAGGAAGGTAACAATGCTCCAAGTAGTAATGCTGGCCACATGTACTTGGAGGTGACTCTGGACTCTTTGGCTTAGAAATGGAGATGAGTACCAAACCCCAGAGTTGGACATGATTAGACTTAATGTCAAGGGAAAACCTTTACCTTTATATATATACTGTATGTGTGTGTGTCAGGAGCCATTTGGGAAACTGCAAGTTCATTCTAGTGTGAGACAATTGGCCGTCTGCAAGAATGTTGCCCAGGGGGCGCCCGGATGTTTTACCATCCTATGGGAGGCTTCTCTCATGTCCCCTCATGAGAAGCTGGAGCTGACAGATGGGATCTCCTGGGGTTCAAACCTTTCAGTCAGCAGTCCTCCCTGCACAAGGGTTTAACCCATCGTGCCACCGGAGGTTCCGCCACTTAAATGAATTAATTGACAATCAGAACTCTGCTTTGGGCAGATCCTGTCCATTGCAAACAGAGAGAGCTATTCGAAATGTTCCAGAACATGAATGGAAATCATGAGGACCTCCAGATATTGCACTCTAACACCCAGCAGCCCCAGAAAAGGATGCTGAGAGTTATGGTCCAGCAGATGGATCGCCACCCTTTAGAGTGAGAAGCGATTTGAAGCCAGTTTGAGCTAGCCTGCCCATCCATGGGTGGTGGAGCCCTTTAGCTCCCATCAGCCACACCCAACAGGGATGTGAGTGATAGGATTTGCACTCCAATGCATCCAGAGGAGGGGTTTTGCCTGGAGAAGGGGGTTTTGACATTTTTATTTGTTTTGCGTTCTGTTCTGATAAATATCTTTGTCATAGTAGTAATAGTTTTTTAAAAAAAGAGGTTTATGACACTTGTTTGAAGGGGAAGGACTTCCCATATGTTCTCAGTTTGATCTCTCTCTAGAAACGCTCCTTTTTGCTAGTCTTTTGTTAGCCTTGGGAGGAGGGGGGATATGCTTTCTCACAATATCGACCTCTCCTGGAACAGCTTTTCTTTGTCTCGGGGCTTCCACACAGACATATAACCCAGAATATCAAGGCAGAGAATCCCACAATACCTGTTTTGAACTGGATTATCTGTGTCTACACTGTCGTATATTCCAGAAAATGTGGGATTTTATTCAGCTGTGTGGAAGGGGCCTCAGATCTGGGGAAATGGGACATGTGTAGACTACAATCCCCAGTTCTTCTAAGCCACTGAGAGAGTCCTGGAAGTTGTAGCCCATGATTATTACCTTTCCCCAGCCTTCGTTTGTCCTTCCTAATGCTTAACATCACATCACTTCATCATTTGGAAATTGATTTTGTCATTTGAGAGTTTCTACATCTCACCAAAGAATAAGATGATTCAGTTCTGCATAGTCGAAAATATTGTGGCTGTTTTACTCTACAGAATGTTTAGTCCATGATAACTGGTTGATGTGCAAATCTATGGAGTCCACTGGACAGTGTGGTATTTAGGGTAATGGGGAGCTGTGTCGACATTCTGCCTACGATGTTTGATCTGGGATGAATTAGCACACTTAGTGCTGCCAAACGTCAGGTTGGGAATATGTGACTTGAGTGCAAGAATGTGCTTGGAGTCTTGTGTGAGGTCCAAGGCTGACCCATGTTCTTTTGCAGTCTGAGGTCAAGGGAAAATGCAGCCTCCCCCTCATTTGCTTACCTACATGAAACCAAAACAAGACAGCAATTGAATCACTGCTAAGTATAGGACAACATTGGGTAGAAGCACTCCAACAGGGTTTTATGAGGTGCATGGCCATGAGTGAGCTATGTTCAGCTCTGTCCTCAAGTGTGTCATCCCAAAATTTGTCACTTATGACAGTCACTGAATCATAGAGGTGGAAGAGACCTCGTGGGCCATCCAGTCCAACCTGCTGCCAAAAGCAGGAAAATCTCATTCAAAGCACCCCCTCTGTTTAAAAGCCTCCAAAGAAGGATCCTCCACCACACTCCAGAGCAGAGAGTTCCACTGCTGAACAGCTCTCACAGTCAGGAAGTTCTTCCCAATGGCTCATCTAGTTGCCTTGGCATCCTCTCCACCACTTCACAGATGAAAGTCAGGCTACATGGGGCCGAGCAACATCAGAGTTGAAATGATAAAAGTTATTAATGAGGAGGAACTGGAGAGTAGGAGGAGCTGAAGTAGTTTGCTTTTGCCTGAGCCTACTGGGAAGGACATGATTTGCCCACCTCCCATCTCTTTCACTGTTAAGTGTGGAAACTAATCTAGCATTTTGAATCCCGTTTACTGAAGATGAAGTACACTGAGAACAAAAGAGGGAAGTGGAAAGAGGAGAAAGGGAGAAAATGGGACAGCTGAAAAAAGTAGAATGACAGAGAATTAATTGGGACCACAGTTCCAAGTTGGATTTTCTACAGACAGTTGCTACGATAAGATTTGGGGAGTTGTTGTAACTTTCCCAAACTCTGACCTTCTAGACCACTGCTTCTTAAACTTTGGATCGCAACCCTAAATGATGTCCAGTTCAGATCCCGAAAAACTTTTCTGAATGACACCTAGTGGCAGTTGCAGATAGTTACATGAATTTATTGATCAGTGTTTACAGCTCTGCATAAGATGCTTTAGCTGTACTTCTGCCTTATTATCAGCAAATGTTTGACTGTTATACCTATTTTATGTACCTATATATGTGGGAGTGACACAAATATTTCTTGGGCCAAAAGGGATCTTACGTTTAAGAAACGCTGTTTTAGGCCTTTATAGATGATTTATCTCTATAAGTTCTAACTTTTTGGTATTTATTTTATTTAGCCTTTAATCCAATTCTTAATCTACAGAAGACCTGAAGAATCAGTGGCACTTTTAAAATCAACATTTAGGTTTTTTTGGTTGTTTTTTTTGTGTGTCAGGAGCGACTTGAGAATCTACAAGTTGCTTCTGGTGTGAGAGAATTAGCCGTCTGCAAGGACGTTGCCCTATGGGAGACTTCTCTCATGTCCCCGCATAGGAAGCAGGATCTGACAGACAGGAGCTCACCCTGCTCACCAAATTCGAACCTTTCTGTCACTAGTCCTGCCGATACAAGAGTTTAAGCCATTGTGCCACCGGGGGCTCCCAAACATTTAGATAGGCTTCATTGATTCCATATTGGGAAGAGATAACTGCATTTTAGTGTCGGGTAATGAGGGCGGGTGAATAGGTCCGTGACTTTTTGAATGAAACACAGGTTTTTGGATAAAAAAAATCATTTTATATTTCAATGTAGTCTCCTTTGAGCTCTATACACTTTGTCCAAGATTTCTCCAAATTTTTTATCCCTTCCAAAAAATAAGATTTGTCGAGGTCATCAAAATAGGTATTTGTTTGTGAGATGATTTCATTGTTGGAGTCAAATCTCGTTCTGCCGAGCCATTTCTTCAGGTTTGGAAACAAGAAATAGTCACTCGGGGCTAAATCCGGATAATAGGGCGGATGAGGGAGCAATTCGTATCCCAATGCATGGATTGTTGCCATGGCAGCTGCACATGTGTGCACCCTTGCATTGTCCTGGTGCAAAAGAACTTTTTTCTTGTCCAAATGCGGTCGTTCCCCCACCCCCCAAAATCCTCATTAAATCGACACAATAAGTTGGCATAATATTCGCCATGGATTGTTTTACCCTTTTGAAGGTAGTCAATGTGGATTATACCTCGTGCATCCCAAAAAACGGTCGCCATGACTTTATTGGCTGGCAAACCCACCTTGGCCTTCTTTGGTGCCGATTCACCCTGAGAAACCCACTGTTTTGGTCTCTGGTGTGTTGTGGTGGATCCACGTTTCGTCCACAGTTATGAAACGGTGCAAAAACCCGTCCATATTGCGGCTGAACAACGCCAAACACTCCTGCGAAATTGTCACACGATTACGTTTGTGATCGATTGGGAGCAAACGCGGCACCCATCTTGCGGAAAGCTTTCTCAAACCCAAGTGATCATTTAAAATTGAAACCACTGAGCCATGTGAGATGCCTATGGCTTCCACAATCTCTCGCACTTTCAATCTCTGAGCAGCCAACACCGTATTGTGAATTTTTAAAATTGTTTCGGGTGTAGAGAGCTCAACTGGGTGTCCAGAACATTCAGCATCTTCCATGCTTGTATGACCACAACAAAATTCAGTAAACCACTTTTTTACCATTGAAATTGATGGTGCAGAGTCCCCATAGTATTTATCAAGTTTGGCCTTGGTTTGAGTGATGGGTTTTTCCCGCAAAAAATAATGCTTAATGAGCACACGAAATTCACTTTTTTCCATTTTCTCCTCAAACCACGTGGTAGTCTGCTATCAATGGCTGTCAAACACAAACTAAATGGCATAGCTTGTTCAAATTTTGACAGGAGTCAACTGACAGATTCTTGTTGTCAGGAGCAGTGTTGCCCTTTCAGTTAAGAGGCGGGAAATTCAAAAAGTCACAGACTTATTGACCCGCTCTCGTAAAATATTTTCAAGGCAGGAAAAGTAGATAGAGGAGGCAAAAGAATGCCTTACCCCAAGGCGGCGTTCTTGCACCAACCTTGTTCAGGCCCGGATTAAGGTCTTCGGCCGCCAGAGGCCAAGACGCCCCGTGCCCCCCCAGGGCGCGGAAAGCCACGCCCCCCAGGGTGCTGCTGCGCATGTGCGGCAGCAGCCCCGGGCGTGTGGCTTCCGCACTGCCGCCTCCTCCCGTAACCGGAAGGAGGGCCCAAGGAGGTGGACGGAAGCCACGCGGCACCGGCCCCACGGCTTCCATCCACCTCGCGCCTTCCTTTTGGTCGCGGGAGGAGGAGGTGGACGGAAGGCGCGCGGCACCGTGGGGCTTCCGTCCGCCGCCTCCTCCACCTCCCGCGACTGAAAGGAAGGCGCGAGGAGGAGGAAGGGAAGTCCCACCCTCCTCCTCACGCCTTCCTTTTGGTCGCGAGGTGGAGGAGGCGGCGGAAGCCCCACGGTGCCGCGCCTTCCGTCCACCTCCTCCTGGCTCCTCCCGGGACCGAAAGGAAGGCGCGAGGAGGAGGAAGGGAAGTCCCGCCCTCCTCCTCGCTGCCTGGGCTGCCCCTTCAAAGGAAGGAGGTGGCCAGGAGGAGGAGGAGGAAGGGAAGCCCGCTGGCGTGTGTGCATGCATGCATGCATGCCTGCCGGCGGGGCAGAACTTCCCTTCCTCCTCACCGCCTCCTTCCTTTGCAAGGGGTGGCCCAGGCGAGGGAGGGCGCCATTCCCTCCTCCCGCCCCCTCGCAGCGCTCCCCCGCCCTCTCCTGACTCTCTCAGGAGGGGCGGGGGAAAGCGCTGCGAGGTGGCGGTTTTTTGTTTTTGTTTTACATTTCGGGGGGCCGAAGCCGCTGCCCCCCAAAACCCGCCACTTGAGGCCATGGCCTCGTCTGGCCTCGTGAGTAATCCGGGCCTGACCTTGTTTAATATCTTTACTAATGATGAGCCACAACCACCACTCACAAGAAGCTTTATATATGCTGATGACCTTGGCCTAACAACACACGTAAAAGACTTTGAAACAGTTGAAATCCAACTTACTAATGCCTTGAAAGATCTCTCAAGCTATTACTGAAACAACCACCTGAAACCTAACCCTGCCAAGACACAAGTGTGTGCTTTCCATCTACACAACCATGAAGCCAACAGGAAATTGAAAGTCACCTGGGAAGGTCAAGAGCTTGAACATTGTTTCCATCCTAAATATCTCAGTGTCACCTTAGATCGAACACTAGCATATAGGAAACACTGCTTGAACACCAAGCACAAAGTAGCTGCGCGCAATAACATCCTGCAAAAACTTTCTGGCAGCACATGGGGTGCAGACCCAAAATTAATAAGATCAGCAGCCCTGGCCTTGTCTTACTCAACTGCCGAGTATGCCTGCCCTGTTTGGCATAGGTCTGCCCATGCAAAGCAGGTGAACATAGCATTGAATGAAACATGCAGAATAATCACAGGATGTCTTAAACCTACACCTGTTTATAAACTCTACAAGGTAGCTGGCATTGCCTCCCCCGATGTGCTGCTAACTGTGAGAGAAATAAGGTTGAACACTGTGAAAGCCATCCACTACATGGCTACCAGCCTCCTCCCAGCAGACTCAAATCAAGGAAAAGCTTTATGAGAACTACCACTCCTCTTGGCGTCCCTCCAGCAACAGCAAGGTTATCCCTCTGGTCAGCTAAACCAGGAAATCCCAACTGGATGGGCCCCCCGCAAGGGTCTTCCTCCAGGGGCAAACCAAGAATGGGCAACTTGGAAGTCCCTGAATAGACTCAGAAGCGGAGTTGGCAGATCAAAAAACAACCTGGCAAAATGGCACTACCTAAAAGAAGGTATGGGATATATACCGTATTTTTCGCACCATAAGACGCACCTGCTGATAAGATCGCACCTAGATTTTAGAGGAGGAAAATAGAAAAAAATATTTTCGCTCCCCTCTAAAATCTAGGTAAATCTTATCAGCAGGTGCGTGGCTGACTCCTCCCTGGCTCCTTTCCTTTCCTCCCACCTCTCCTTGGCTCGAGGAAAGGTGGGAGGGAAAGGAAAGGAGCCAGAGGGGAGTGAACCAGGGTCGCGTCAGCTCTGATGCGACGCTAGCTGACTCCTCCCCTGGCTCCTTTCCTTTCCCTCCCACCTTTCCTTCGCTCGGGGAAAGGTGGGAGGGAAAGGAAAGGAGCCAGAGGGGAGAACCAGGGTCGCGTCAGCTCTGACGCGAAGCTAGCTGACTCCTCCCCTGGCTCCTTTCCTTTCCCTCCCACCTTTCCTTCGCTCGGGAAAGGTGGGAGGGAAAGGAAAGGAGCCAGAGGGGAGAACCAGGGTCGCGTCAGCTCTGGCGCGACGCTAGTTGACTCCTCCCCTGGCTCCTTTTCTTTCCCTCCCACCTTTCCTTCGCTCGAGGAAAGGTGGGAGGGAAAGGAAAGGAGCCAGAGGGGAGTGAACCAGGGTCGCGTCAGCTCTGACGCGACGCTAGCTGACTCCTCCCCTGGCTCCTTTCCTTTCCCTCCCACCTTTCCATCGCTCGGGGAAGGTGGGAGGGAAAGGAAAGGAGCCAGAGGGGAGTGAACCAGGGTCGCGTCAGCTCTGACGCGACGCTAGTTGACTCCTCCCCTGGCTCCTTTCCTTTCCCTCCCACCTTTCCTTCGCTCGAGGAAAGGTGGGAGGGAAAGGAAAGGAGCCAGGGAGGAGTCAGCTGTCCGCGGCAGAGCTGACGCGACCTGTTCACTCCCCTCTGGCTCCTTCCTTTCCCTCCACCTTTCCTCGCCGCGGAAAGGTGGGAGGAAAGGAAAGGAGCCAGAGGAGTCAACTAACGTCGCGTCAGAGCTGACGCGATCCTGGTCACTCCCCCTCTGGCTCCCTTTCCTTTCCCTCCCACCTTTCCCGAGGCGAAGGAAAGGTGGAGGGAAAGAAAGGAGCTAAGGGAGGAGTCAGCTAAGCGTCGCGTCAGAGCTGACGGCGAGTTGGTTCACTCCCTCTGGCTCCTTTCTTTCCCTCCCACCTTTCCCGAGCCGGCGGAAAGGTGGGAGGGAAAGGAAAGGAGCCAGAGGGAGTGAACCAGGGTCGCGTCAGCTCTGACGCGACGCTAGCTGACTCCTCCCTGGCTCCTTTCCTTTCCTCCCACCTTTCCATCGCTCGGGAAAGGTGGGAGGGAAAGGAAAGGAGCCAGAGGGGAGTGCACCAGGGTCGCGTCAGCTCTGACGCGACGCTAGTTGACTCCTCCCCTGGGTCCTTTCCTTTCCCTCTCACCTTTCCTTCGCCGAGGAAAGGTGGGAGGGAAAGGAAAGGAGCCAGAGGGGAGTGAACCAGGGTCGCGTCAGCTCTGATGCGACGCTAGCTGACTCCTCCCTGGCTCCTTTCCTTTCCCTCCCACCTTTCCTTCGCTCGGGGAAGGTGGGAGGGAAAGGAAAGGAGCCAGAGGAAACCAGGTCGCGTCAGCTCTGACGCGACGCTAGTTGACTTTTCCTGGCTCCTTTCCTTTCCCTCCCACCTTTCCTTCGCTCGAGGAAAGGTGGGAGGGAAAGGAAAGGAGCCAGAGGGGAGTGAACCAGGGTCGCATCAGCTCTGACGCGACGCTAGTTGACTCCTCCCCTGGCTCCTTTCCTTTCCATCCCACCTTTCCTTCGCCGAGGAAAGGTGGGAGGGAAAGGAAAGGAGCCAGAGGGGAGTGAACCAGGGTCGCATCAGCTCTGACGCGACGCTAGTTGACTCCTCCCCTGGCTCCTTTCCTTTTCGTCCCACCTTTCCTTCGCTCGAGGAAAGGTGGGAGGGAAAGGAAAGGAGCCAGAGGGGAGTGAACCAGCGTCCCTCCGCCGCCGCCGCAACGGACCAGAGAAGAGGAGAGCCAGCGACAGGGTAAGTATATCGCCGCCTCCCTCTGCTCCAGCGCCTCCCCCCGGCCTGCGTCTTTGCTCCATAAGACGCAGCTGATTTTTCATCCCACTTTGGGAGGAAAAAAACTGCGTCTTATGGTGCGAAAAAATACGGTACCTTATGTGACTGTGGAGCAGAACAGACAACTCCGCATCTGTGTGTTTGTCCATTGTGCCCAGCCTCATGTACAGAGGAGGAATTGTTGGAGGCTACAGACAATGCTGTTGCTGTTGCCCGTTTTTGGTCAAAAGATATTTAGCTGCCTGCACACCTTCTATTTTAATCAGTTTTATACTAATTTAACAATGTTTTTGATATGAAATAAATAAATAAAAATTTAATTACAACTTCTACTATCCATCACCTCTGGTAATACTGGCCGGAGATGCAAGGATTTGTAATCCAACAGAGTCTGGTAATCTGCACAATTTCCAAGGCTGATTTTTACCTTAGTCATGAGATGGTTTGAAGGGGAATCAAACTTCTCATGAGAGTTGGCAGTTCTTCTCATAGGTTTAGCTGCCATTCCTTTCAAATAGCAGCCTTGACATGCCCACTTCGGAATTATTTTGACTTTCATGGAAGTTGAGTGATGGCCTGCCAAAAAGATTAAACAGCTTTATCAGTGCTAGCTGGAGCTGTGGTTTTAGAGGAGCCAGAAAACAAGGCTGGCACCTCCACCCAACACAAATGCCATGGGCATGAGGCACCCAAGAGATCTCAACTGCAAGTAAGGCTCTGTGAACAACTACTGCAACAGGGTTGTCAGCAGGGAGTCCATTACTATTCTATGACGTTGAGTGAACGCTGTGGTACAACAATCCTATTCCACATTTGTGGGGATTAGGGTCCCCACAAAAGTGAAAAAAATGTGAATATCAATAAAAATTGCAAACACTATTCCTGGTTCAAGGAAGTTGACCACAGAATTGCATTAGAACAGTGTTTCTCAAACTATGCTCCTCCAGATGTTTTCGACTTCAGCTCCCATGATTCCTAACTGCTGGTGAAATGGCTGGGATTTCTGGGAGCTGAAGTCCAAACAAGTCCAAAACATTGCTCTAGAGCAGTGATTTTCAACCAGTGTGCTGTGGAACACTAGTGTGTCGTGAGGGATCATCAGGTGTGCCATGGGAAATTACAGTGTAGAGAGAGAGAGAGCCTAGAGAGAGAGAGAGGGCAGGGAACTTCAGGCAGCAGAAATGAGGTTTTCCTGGCCGAAACAGCAATGCTGCAGTCAGGGAGAGCCCTCGGTGTCCAGAACTTTCCTCCTTCCCTCCTCTCTCTCTCCTTCCCTTCCTTCCTTCCCTCCCTCTGCGTGCCAAGGGCTACCTGGCCGGGCTGCTGCTCCTCCTGCTTCCTGGCTCCTAGGCGCTCTTCTGCCCTCCTCCCCTCCGACAGCAAGGAGGAGGAGATGGAGGAGGAGTCCGTGGGAGCTGCCCCCGTCCGACCCTGCTCCCGGAGGCTCGAGGCGAGGCTTTCTGCCCTCTAGCCCCTCTGCGCCGGGGAAGGGGAGCAACCCTTCATCTCCTGGTCTCTCCTGGCTGGGCTCCGGGTTCGCTGCAGAGCTGAGCAAAGGCCGGGATGCGCAGCTCCACTGCCCAGCTTGGTTCCTTCTCGATCTGGCCCCAAGGTGACAGCAGGGAAGCCAAAGGGACGCGGGGGGGGGAGGCACTCCTGGGGGGGCTGAACCCCTTCAGGAAGGAGAGCTAGGGGTGGTGATGGCTGCGAGCCTCCGCAGAAGTTTGTTCCAAGGCTCGAAGCCACCCCGTGTGCTCAATTCCTATTTGTCCTGCTCAGCCGAGCCTGCATGGGGGACGGTGACGGGCCTCCTGCGCGTGGCCTTCTGAAGGGGCGGGAGGGGGGTTTGGAGGAAGCAGCGGCATCACGAGGGGGGAGAGTTACAGTAAAATGTCATTTTGTGTCATTTTGGTTGGTGGTGTGCACCAGGATTTTGTAAATGTCAAAAATGTGCCGCGGCTCAAAAACAGGTTGAAAGTCACTGCTCTAGAGGACTTTCGAATGGCTAGAGAGAATATATTGATTTGGTCTCAGCAACTGAGGCAATGGCAAATAGAGAAAGCCACAAATAATAATTAATATCTGCAAATACTTAACTTAGAAATGTAGAGGGAGGATTGTATAACGATTTCTTCTCAAGATATATATTCAAAGGAGTTTTGCCATTGCCATCTGATGCTGAGAGTGTTTTCTTGCTTAAAGTCACCCAAATGGGTCTCCATAGGATTTTGAACTCTCATTTCACATTGTCCTAATTCAACACTCAAACTGCTCCAACCATACTGGCTCCTGCTAGTGAAGTTGATAGTGAGGAATCCATTGGATTCAAGTTACACAAAAATAAATTCCACTGAAACATTAGGAAGAACTTGTGAGAAGGGGTGAAAAGAGTTCCAAGAGTAGAATAGATTGCTTCCAGAGGTGGTGGACACTCCTTCTTTAAACAAAGGTTTGATAGGCATCTTTCAGGGATGCTTTAGTTCGGTATTCCTGTAAAGCAGGGAATTCGACTAGATGACCCAAGCACTCCTTTCCAAGTCTTTGATTCTACCCACCCCCAACCCAAGTCATGGTTTATAATACTTTCAGACCAAAACTAGGAGATCCTGGGAGCTGTAGTGCTGGATCAGCAAAATTTCATCTAATGCAGTGTTTCTCAACCTGGGGTCGAAACCCCTGGGGGTTGCAAGGGGGTGTTAACGGGTTCACCAAAGACCACCAGAAAACACAGTATTTTCCATTGGTCATTAAGTTCTGTGTGGGAAGTTCGACCTAGTTCTATCTTTGGTGGGATTCAGAATACTCTTTGATTGTAGGTGAACTATAAATCCCAGCAACTACAATTCCCTAATGTCAAGGTCAATTTTCCCCAAACTCCACCCATGTTCACAATTGGACATATTGAGTATCTGTGCCAAGTTTGGTCCAGATCATAATTTGAGTCCATAGTGCTCTCTGGGTGTAGGTGAACTACAACTCCAAAACTCAAAGTCAATGCCCACCAAATCCTTCCAGTATTTTCTATTGGCCATGGGAGTTCTGTGTGCCAAGTTTGGTTCAATTCAATTGTTGGTGGGGTTCAGAATGCTCTTTGATTATAGATGAACTATAAATCCCAGCAACTACAACTCTCAAATGACAAAATCAAACCCCACCAATATTCAAATTTGGACGTATTGGGTATTTGTGCCAAATTTGGCCCAGTGAATGAAAATACATCCTGCATATCAGATATGTACATTACGATTCACAACAGTAACAAACTTACAGTTATAAAGTAGTAACAAAAATAATTTTATGGTTGGGGGTCACCACAACATGAGGAACTTTACTAATGGGTCGTGGCATTAGAAAGGTTGAGAACCACAGCTTTAATGAAACTACATTGACATTTGAGGCACTGGCTGGGGCTGATGGGAATTGTAATCGAAAATTCTGCCACCACCCTGAATTGGAGCAGAGTGTGGTACAGAATGAGGAGGTTGATTAGTAAAATGGTGCCAAATCTGGTGTCAACTTTATTTGTTTCTAGTAGCAATGAAAAAGGAGCCCAATAGCACCTTTCAGACCAACTGCTTTATTCTAGCAGCGGCTCTTTTCGGGCTAACCACTTTATCCCAAGAGTCTACTACATTCAATGGGATCTGAGCAAGGTGGGAACACCCAACTTCCGTGAAAGGAAACTGTTATTGAGGAGACACCAATTACTGCAAATGTTCCTCTTTGAGGAAACAAAATCCTCAATGATCTTAATAGCCTTCGATGATCATCTCCAGCCTCTGGTTGAAAATCTGCATGATATTATTAATAAGTAAAACTTGAGAAGGGCTATTTTGTGAAGGGGGTTAAAACTGAGTTTTTCTGCAAACCCTTTTTCAAGCTCCATTCCCAGCACTATTAGAAGGCTGTAAAGGGGGAAGGAAATCTGTTCCGAAGCTTGGACCATCTCCTTGGCCTCCTGGTGCTTTCGGCTCTTGAGTTCCTAGAAACTTTGGCCTCCAATTGAGTCTTCTGGTTGCTGCCAAGGCTGCAAAAGCTATTTGGGATGCAAGAAGATTGTGTGAGCTTCCCTAACCTCCTACATCATTTCTAACGTTTGGTCTGCTGCCGGTCAGCCAGCCAGCCGGCCACCCCTCCAGCCTGCCTGTCAGTCCTGCTGCACTGAGCAAACACAAAAGGGGAAGATGCGTGCCGGGACCCTCTTGCAGCTGTCTCCCAAGCGGCCAAAGGAATGTGCCCAAAACAAAAGCAACAGATTCCATCACCCTGATTCCTGAGGCTCCTCGAACTGAGTGCCAAAACTAACTTTCCGAAGGATCCCAGAGCCTCTGTGTGGGTGCCTCCGGGAGGAATGCAGCTGGGCACTGGAGCTTATCCTCTCCTTTGTACCCGGGCTTCCAAGTCCACTGAAGCATACCTGATGCCTACAGCCTGAGCCTCTCAACCCATGTTTGCTTAGCCCCTGGGGTGGTTCTAATGAACCCACAGAAGGGATGCTGTCCTATAAGATCCAGTGCAAGTGGGGAATTTCAGTAAGCTTCTCCCATTTGTGGCACCCCCCATTGATTATGCAGAATGACTCCCTATATCCACAGAACTCATGCATATGGTTTTTCTTATCCACAGTTTTACTTATTCAGTTAAGGCTTCCTGTATGAACTACATCCTTTTCTCTGTACCTCCATCATTCAGCACTTTGTAACTAATAGGGTTCACTATTATCTGTGATCTCACATATCCACACAAAGGCTAAGAACGTATCCTATGCGGATATGGGATTTGCACTGCATTTAAGTAATTCTTCTACTACTGCTACTATCGCCTGCCCATCCTCAAAATAAGGAGACTGGCAACAATAACTTGGGTTCAAATTGGGCATTTGCTATTCTAACTAGGGTATGTTTTGAACTTGGTGAGTGGCAAAGCCGAGGTGGCATCCATACCTGGACTACTCCTCAGTGACTTGGGCGAAACACCTGGGTCCCTTGTAATGTTACAACTGGGCAACCTCTAAGGAAACCTGGAGAAGCCTCCCTCAAAGTTATTGGCGCCAGATTCTCACCAATTTAAGGCCAGTCGATTTCACCTCACCCCGTCCAAGTGATTGGCAGTTGAGTGTTTTAGCTACAGGCCTTCACCCCTGGTGCCTTGGGTGTTCACCAAATATCCGATCTACCTCTCTATTTACGCTAGCCTATTTAAATGCAACACCATCCCAGCTAGCCCCTAAAACAGTATAGGGTAGGCAAAAAACCTTCCTAGAACATAGGAGAGGTAAAAATTCCTCCCTGGTCCCAAAGGCAAGCATGGATATTAGGCATGAGAAAAAAGTTATGAAAATGAAATGATTCGTAAGAAATTCGTAAGAAATGCTACTTTTGAGTATTTCCGCATCTGGAACGCCAACCAGGAAGTGGACTTTCTTTATAGAACTTCGGGGGCCAGGATTTTCTTAAGTGTCATTATTAGGTCGTAAGGGGGGGGGGCACCCTCCTTCTCTCTCACCACCCTCCCGCCTCCCTTGCCAATAAGTATTATGGCAAGGCAAGCCCTAAACTCGCTCCTTCTTTCGGCTGAAAGCCTGGAAAAATGTAAACAGAGAGGTTTACTCAGAAGTAAATCCACAAAGGAGGGCACTTTGGATGAAGTACCCTCCTTTGTGGATTTACTGAGGAAACCTCTCTGTTTACATTTTTCCAGGCTTCCCTGCCTCTCCTGCCTGCCAGGATCTAAAGCATCAAAGAATATTGGGGTGAGAAACCAACCTAATGTATAATAGAATGAATGCTACTGTAAATGCCTAATATTATAAGCAATCCAACTGGTCATATACCTACATTCCATGCACATGCAATAATACAGCAGTAATAACAATGGGTATAAGAAGAGGTAAAATTCAAACCGAAGTATTCTGACTGTGGTCCCTCCTCAAGGGTGCAAACTGCAAAGGCTCTTCTCTCTGAGCCCGGAAAAGGCAAAACCCGGGCACAGCGTTTGCTGCCTGGGTGCACACACATACATATTCTTTGGGGGATTTGCTGCAGAATCCGGGCTCATAGAATATGAACCCAGATTCTGCAGCAGAAGAAGAGCCTCCCCCTTGAGGAGGACCACAGTCAGAATATGAATTTTACCTCTTCTTATACCCATTGTTATTACTGCTGTATTATTGCATGTGCATGGAATGTAGGTATATGATCAGTTGGATTACTTATAATATTAGGCACTTACAATAGCATTCATTCTATTATACATTAGGTTGGTTTCTCACCCCAATACTCTTTTGATGCTTTAGATCCTGGCAGGGCAGGAGGAGGGACGGCTCTCCCTGCCCCTTCTGCCTGCCAGGATCTAAAGCCTTGAAGAGGCTTCATGAGGGGCCAACTTCAGCCCTCCAGGTGTTTTGGACTTCAACTCCCACCATTCCTCACAGCCTCAGGCCTCTTCCTTTTCCTCTCAGCCTGGGCAAACTTGGGCCCTCGCTCCCTCAGGATCAGGGTGAGAGAGAGGCAGCGAGGAGCGGGGGGGCTCCTCCTTTTTTGCTGCTTCCAAGAATAATATACCCCCTCCCTCCCTCCCTCCTTCCTATTTGGAGAGTCCCATCTAGAATTCAGTGTGATTTATTCAAGTTTTGGCCTACAACTCCCAGAAATCCTAGCCAATTTACCAGCTGTTAGGATTTCTGGGAGTTGTAGGCCAAAACTATCTGGAATGCGCATGCGCTGGCATATGAACTACTAACGAATTTCGTTAGTAATTAAGTTACATTTTAGAACTTTTGGAAAAAATTTTGTAAGTCTTTCTTTTACTAATCAAAAAAAAATCCCTCCCCCCCCATTTGATTTTAGAATCGCGATTTTTGGGTTCGAAACCATGCCTAATGGATATACTGCCACATGGGCAGGCGTGGTGGGTCACAGATCAGGCTCAGAATGAATGCCTGTGTATGTGCGTGGGTGTGTGCATATATATGTGTGTGTATGTATATACGGTATATATACACTTATGTTTATTTATACCCCCACCTTTTCTCTCCACAAGGAGACTCAAAGCAATGTGTGTGTATGTGCATTATATATATACACACACACACACACACACACATATATGAATTCAAGAAAAAAAATGTGTTGCATAAATGTTTCTAACACAAACCGAATCCAAAAAAAGACTGACACAGCCATGTCTTTGAAGACTATTTATTTACAGTATTTATATTCTGCTCTTCTCACCCCGATGGGAACTCAGAGTGGATCACAGAACACATTATTGGGAAAATATTCAGTGCACAGCCACCAAGATGCAATATTCAGTGCACAGCCTCCAAGATGCCGAAGATATGCCTCTCCGTTGGGGCCCCTTGTTGTGGGGGAAAGGCTTGCGTACCCTAATGAAGTTGTGAGCTATGCTGGCGGTAGCATAATAGCCACCGGTAGGGCCTCCCATGCCAGACAGGTCACAACCGAAGGGTATGACAAAGAGCATCAAAGGGGCAGGATGGGCTCTCTAGCCTTTTGGCAACCATCCTAGGAGAAGGAAAACGCTGATTTCAAACCTGGGCAGATGGTGCTCGTTTAACCCTGTAAGGTCAACCATCTAGAGAAGGAAACTTGAACCAGTCCTACGACCTGAGGACCTCGCTGCCACCGTCCCAGCTTGCTAGGCCCCGGCAGATGAACTTTTGGTTTAAAGGGTGATGCCAGTTCTGTGCACGCTGCACGCTGCGCTCCATCAGAAAAATCCAGTGTCAATTTCCAGACAAACCAGGAAAGGGATCTTGGGGTCTTGGTGGACTCAATGAAGAACACATCCAACCTCCAAATCATCAAAATCTATGGTGCTTGGAGTACTGGAAAGTGTGGGATGAGTCCTGATCCTGAATCTTCATTGAAAGACGCGAAGAATAGCCAAGAAGAAGATATTTTCTTTGTCACAAAACACTAGGACTAGAGGGCATCTATGTCCAAGGTAGATGTCTGTCTTGTCATTTTATAATGGCACAGAATGTTTTTCATGGATACCAATCATGTGTTACTGGGACATTCAAGTGCCACCTCGGGGTTGAGGTAGGCAGGATATCCCCTGCTGGTCGCAGGTCTTCCCTGCCAAAGAGGTTTTGTTCATAAAAAGAATAGCCAAGAAGAAGATACCTCTATCTATGTACAGATGTCTGTCTTGTCATTTTATAATGGCACAGAATGTTTTCCCAATCATGTGTTCTGGCTACGGGGGAGTGCTGTCGCTCCGTCTTCCCTGCCAAAGAGGTTTTGTTCATAAACTTCCTCCTTTTGATCGAATTGCCAGTGTTTTTCTGGCATTTCTTTATGTGTCCCTAAATGCCTCCCCACTTTTAAAGATTCTGAATTAATGTAGTTTCACACCACTATAACTCAATGCTGTGGAATCATGAGAGTTGTAGTTTGATTAGGCACCACCATTCTTCAGTACAAAAGGTTAAAGACTTTTTTAAAAATGTTAAAAACTACAACTTCCAATGCACCGAGACATGGTAGTTAGTTAATGTGGTGTCAAAATACATTAATTCTACAGTGTACATGCACTCTGAGTCACAAGTATTGTATAATCTGGATCCACATCAAAATGTGGATGTTTACGATATATCGAAGGGCCATTTATCACTAAATCACTCAATCTAGAACGGTTTTCTGTAAACAGGCCAAACAGCTACCAAAAAAGCAAAACAAAACCTGGAATGAATTAAATTGTTATGAAGGATTTTGTTGTAAGTAACTTAATGCCTGATTCCCTCATTGTTTTTAGAACATTGGTTGCAAGGTTTTTGCAGACTTGGCCATAAAAGAGAAAGGGGCAAAAAGTGAGCAGAAAAGGAAATTGTGGAGGGAGAAACCCACCCGGTGCTAGATTTTTAAAACTGTGTGCTATTATGAAATATAAAGATGTTTAAGGTTTGCCTTTGCTTTTAGCTTGAGAAAGTGTGACTTATCCAAGGCTTATCTATGGAAACCAGTGTGTTTCATGGATACACAAGAATTCTGAAACTGGAATCTGGCATTCAAACAATTGTACCATCATGATCCACTAGCAGTTGAAATCCTTTTCTAGACTTCCACAACAAGGGCAGGTAAAGCTCCAGCCCTGAGCAGCCTATTTCTCCAATGCAAGGTTTCCTCCATGGAAATTATGGCCCATCCAGTGCCATTATTGCAATCAGTGATTTTCAACCAGTGTGCCGTGGAACACTAGTGTGCTGTGAGAGATCATCAGGTGTGCCATGGGAAATTATTTTCAAACTTCATTAATATATAAACTATAAGGTGCATCTGTTCCTTTAAGAAATGGAACCATAGCACTCTCGCGTCACCTAAGAAGTGACGCAAGAGTGCTATGGTCGCACCATCTTGGATTCACTCGGACGCAGCTAAGTAAACAAAGTTAGAGTTAGTGCTGCAGCTGCGCGTCAAGTGACAGTGGCAATTTGGGATAAATACATTTAAAAGCATACTAACTATATGTATTACTGTGTTAGAGTGTCATTTTGGTTGGTGGTGTGCCCCAGGATTCTGTAAAAAATGTGCCGCGTCTCAAAAAAGGTTGAAAATCACTGATTGCAATGTATCAGTACAAGCAGGGAGAAGCCGCAGCAGTTTGCTTTTGCCTACTGGGAAGGTCAAGCCTATTGAAACAATGCTATAATTTAAATGGAAATGATTATAATGTAAATGGAAATGCAATACAATTCAATCCCTACACCCATGGGACCAAGAGTTACAGTTTCATTTATCTACACCTGATAATACCATCTGAAATCATAGTATCATCATAGAAATTTAGAGGTGGAAAGGTTGTGTAGTCTCAATTCCCTGCCATGCATACACAATTCACATGCTTCAGAAAAATCCAACCTCTGTTTAAAGACCTGCAAAGAAGGAGAATCTGCCATCTCCTGATGCAGTCCATCCCATTGTCAAACAACTTTCAAGTTAGGAAGTTCTTTCTGTTTTTGGTGAAATCACTGTTCTTGCAATTTGAACTCATTGGTTCTTCTGAACAGCAGAAAAGTCCACTCTCTCTTCGGCATGACATCCCTTCAAGTGTTTAAAGATGGCTGTCATGTTACGTCTTCCCAAGCTAAATATACCCAGAATCGTAAAGCATTCCTTTTTACCACCTTGGTTGTCCCTCTTTGGATATGTTGTATCTTGCTAATATCTCTCTAGAGCAGCATTTCTCAACCTGGGAGTCGGGACCCCTGGGGGATTATGATGGGGCTTCAGAGGGGTCGCCAAAGACCATAAAAAACACATATTTTTGATGGTCTTATGAACTCCTTTGGCAGAGAAGACTGAAGATCTCTCCACCTATCCTTCTCTTCCTTTTTGGAAACAGATGGTGAATCCTTCCACCAAAACCCCTCCTCTGCTGTGATTGGCTGGCCTCTCAGCCAAGGGAGGACTGTTTCTGAGACTTCAAGTGCTCTCCCCTAAATCATTGTCAATTCCTCCCAAATCCCTCCAGTATTTTCTGTTGGTCATGGGGGTTCTGTATGGGAAGTTTGACTTAATTTTTATCATTGGTGGAGATCAAGGGGCTCTTTGATTGTAGGTGAACTATAAATCCCAGCAACGACAACTCCCAAATTTCAAGGTCTGTTTTCCCCAAGCTCCACCAGTGTTCACAATTGGGCATATTGAGCATCCGTGCCAAATTTGGTCCAGATCCATCATTGTTTGAGTCCACAGTGCTCTCTGGGTGTAGGTGAACTACAACTCCAAAACTCAAGGTCAATGCCCACCAAACCCTTTCAGTGTTTTCTGTTGGTCATGGGAGTTCTGTGTGTCAAGTTTGGTTCAATTCCATTGTTGGTTGGGTTCAGAATGCTCTTTGATTGTAGGTGAACTATAAATCCCAGCAACTACAACTTCCAAATGATAAGGTCAATCATCCCCCAGCCCCACCAGTATTCAAATTTGGGCATATTTGTACCAAATTTGGTTCAGTGAATGAAAATACATCCTGCATATCAGATATTTACATTACGATTCCTAACAGTAGCCAAATTACAGTTATGAAGTAACAACAAAAATAATTTTATGGTTGGGGGTCACCACCACATGAGGAACTGTATTAAGGGATCACGGGATTAGGAAGGTTGAGAACTGCTCTAGAGCTAGCTGTCTAGAAGTGGAAACATTATATCCACTATACAGGGTCTGACCAAAGCAGAATAGTATAGCACTACTACTTCCCTTGATCTGGAAACTATGGTCATGTTGATGTAACCTAGAGCTTTTTAGCTGCTGTATCACACTGTTGATTGTTTGGTTTTCCACAAAGCCAACAGATTTGCAAACTGGTTGATTATTTTGTGACATTGTGACCATCCTAATATAAATATTTTCACATCCAGATATAAGCCTCTTGTGATTGATTAACTGGGACTTTTTGTTGCGTGCCTTCAGCTCATAGCAACTTTAATATGTCAGGGTTTTCTGGGAATGTGTGACTCCCCTAGAATCACCCAATGGGTTTCCACGGCCAAGCAAGGAATTCAACCATAGTCTCCAGAGTTGTAGTCCTATACGCAAACCACTATACCACACTGGTTCCCTCAATAGAACTTACTCCCAGGTAAATATGTAAAGATGTCTGCCCAAGTTTGTTAGCCCTACTTCTAATGGTAGTCATGACCCTTTTCAAAGCTCCCCCTCCCTCAGCCCTTCTTAGCCTACTCAATGTATTGTTTAGTTTTTGCTTCATTGTTGTAAGATACCTTGAGGGTTTTTGGATGAAAAGGCAAGATGAAAGTCCTATAACTTTAAGAAAAATGCAATTAAAAAACCTAATTAGAAATATGGAGTTTTTAATATATGCCTGCTTAATCTTAGCTGTTGAATGTTGGCTCCAAACAGGAGGAAAATATTATACATCTGGAACATATTTAGCTTTGGACTTTGTCTGATCGCTATGGGAAGGAAGGAATCTAACTGAGAATGTGTTTCTTAGGGTAGGCAGATGTAAAAGAGGACAAGTTTCCTTCAATTTCAGTAGAAGTGGGACTTTCAGCAGGTGCGAAAAAATTCCAGGGAATTTTAGATACTCTAATCTTCCCTAAACTGCAAATTCCAGGATTAATTCCACCTCACACAGCCATGACAGGTAAAGTTGAATCATACTCCTATAAGTGGCAATTGCCTTTAGGAGAGATGTGAAATCAAACAATGTCTGACTCCTCAAATAACTTTATCTACCTGCCAAGAAATGCCTCTTTTGTTTATTTATGGCTACTGTTTATTTGCATAGAAGTAAGTCCTATTGACTTTGCTACTACTTCATGCATCATATGACATTGACTTGATAAAAGCTTGTCTAATGATCCAAGCATCTTAAAGCACCACCCGATGAGGTCAGTCATTTCAAATAGGTACTGGGGCCTGATAGCTACATGTGGAATGACTTCCACTGACCCAGGTTTATGGGGTCAATTCTGACTAAAATTTCTAGACTTATACATGCACATATACAAGATGTATTTCTGTAAGGTAGGGTTAGGGAAAATCATTCTACATGTAGTCAGATTCCATTCTGTGGCTGCTGAAGTCCCCTTCCTGTCCCCCAAATCACTCCACTATCAGCAGCTATTTTTGTGTGCCCCTTCCCTTTGAAAGCTGCACTCAATTCTACCCAAACATGCACAATACCCCCAAGCCACCTTTAGCAGCCATATCCCCAAAGGGAGTATCCATTAAATGAAACTTCATTCATCCAGGTTAAATAAGTGATACAGCCCAGATGTAGCAACCAAGGTGGTCCTGTGTCTGAGACTGTGCCTTAGTCCCAGCTGGATTCAATAAAGACCCTCTCTAATAGGGGGGATGCAGTGCTCCTATTAAGAGCTTTAAACCAGGCATGGGCAAACTTCGGCCCTCAAGGTGTTTTGGACTCCAACTCCCACATTTCCTAATAGCATACCAGCTGTTAAACACCCAGAGGACCGAAGTTTGCCCATGCCTGGCTTTAAACTGTACCCAGAAGTGAGTAATCAATTAGCACAGCTGTTGAAAAGACTTGTAGCAAGTTCCCCTGGACAAGCACATAGTAGCAGTTTTGCTACTTAGTTTTGGACCAACAGAGGTTTCCAGAGACTCATCAAAGATAACCATATGCAACAGTCTGATTTGGAAATAATGAAAACATCTGTATGGGTTAGCAGCTACCTGAACAAGCAGTAGAGGGCTGTCCACTATTTGAAGAAGTCTTCTGTATGAACAATTTCCAGAGGCAAATTTATCCATCAAGACATAGACATCACGATATCATACAAAGTAGACACACAGGTTACCTGGCCCAATTCTTTCCCATTGTGATGTGCTACCTTGAGTTTCTATTTAAGTCAGAATAATTATTTGCAGGTTTGCATCTGGGCTATTGTTTCCGTGTCTTTTGTCTTCTTGGCAGATAGGTTTATGTGACAGTTAAGTAAATGGACACTTAACATGCGTGCCACCAGTGGGGACGCCTTTGTGTTCCTAGTACACAAGAACAGGGAATTCTCATTGGTGCATGAAGAATGATTGTTTCTGTGCAATTCATAAATGCTACTTGCTCTTCAACAGAAAAGTACTATATGCAGAAAACATGTTTTCTGTTCTGTCAGAAACATATTTTCTCTGCAAAACCATGTTTTCTGTGCAAAGAAAATATGATATTTTTGGGTAGGTGAACAGTTGACTGAAGTGTGAAGAATCTTGTGTTTGCATTTACTTCTCTGTACAAAAGTGAATAATGATCATTCTTCCTAGCTCTAGTCACCAAAGACTAAATCATTTGAGAATGTATTTTTGGAGTAGTGTTATGAGCTGTCAAAATGAACATTCTTCCTTCAGCAGTCATTATTAGGATGATGTGAAATTGGGGACTGGGTGATTTTTGTCCTGCTCTCTTTATTTTGGAAATGTCACTCCTAAGCAGCTAATGCAAAAGTTAAGCCCCCATTTTTTCAAGTATTAATAAGAAAGACAGTATCAAAGTGTTTGAATCTGGAAGAGATCTTAATGTAGTCTAAACCAATCCCTCGGAAATGAGGAGATCTTTCTTATAGGTAAACCATTCTTGACAGATGTTTATCTGCCCAACTCTTTAAAAACCTAAAATGGAAAATGTTCATCTACCTTAAACCCAGTTGTTTAAATGAGCAACTACTCTTGCATTAATGAGTATCTTCATGGTATTTAACCTGTATCTGCCTCCCTGTAGGTTGAATGTTTTCTGCTCTTGCCCTTACTACCAATGTAAACTTAGCTGCACATGTGCAAGGTTCCATGTAGAAAACGATTCCTTCGTGTGTTGTTGTTGTTTATTGTTCAGTCGCTTCCGACTCTTTGTGACCTTCATGTATGTACACCTTACCACATCTGGGACTATGCTATGCAGAGCCTTCTACTACCTCCCGGAGATACCATAATGCCACCAAAGTCATTCATCTCTAGAGGATAGCAGAAAGGATCACAGACATGTGTGACTTTGTCCCTGTAGCCAGATGTGAAATGAAGATATCATCTGTCGAAGTCCTTTTTGAGTCCCCTGGAGGTCTCTGCAACTGATGTAATAGCTTCTCCCTTGGCTATGGGTACATATCCAGATGTTTCTATGATCCCTCTCCAAGCCCCCTACTCCTCCAGGTACAAATGGGGCAGGAGTTTTCAGCAAGTTGGAGGAGACTTGTTCATTGCAGAGGAAGGAAGGGAATATCAGTTTCAGCCGTGATCAGGAGTAAACATGACAAGATACAGTGTTAACCAAACCTGTGTATGCCACAAGCTGCCTGTCTTAATGTGTGCGTCTTAACAGAAGTATGATGGTTAGAAAGTCAGAAGTATATCTCCCTTCTCCATTGCCATCCCATATTGGGCTAAGTAGGTAAGCACATTAGTTGGATGCCTGCCTTCCTACTTTAACAGACACGACATTTCTGCCAGGGGAGAGAGTAGATGGCAACTCTGATAAATCCACTACAATCAAGAGCAGGAAATAATAGTTCATCTTCTTCATGGCAATCTTTCAACTCTGTTGAAAGAAGATAAATAAAGAAGATAAAGAACCCAGTTTTGTTTTATTTTGGTCTGTTTTTCCATTCTTTTGAAATGGCTTCGATCAAAGCAGAACTTCTGAAAATTATGTAAGCATGCAGAAAAGTAGCAGGCCAAGCATTTCTTGATATGCACGGATCAGAGATGCTGATGGGAAAAACACTGCCTGCAAATTTTCTACAGGTCAAGCAGCTATTAATGTCACAGGGTCCTTGCCAGAAGACAAGTATTAACCCTGCTGTTGGCTTGCACAAGTTACTGTTGTAGGGATCGCAGTCTGCTCTACTGTCTTAAGGGCTTAAAAATCCCTGCAGTACTGTGAGAAATAATATATATTTACGGTTTAGGGATTGCACCAGAAGCTTTTAAAACCTTTGTTCCCAGGTTTCTAAACAAATCAGGCTGAGCACAGATCTTGTGGGATTCCCTGGTGGTGGTTAAAATGGCGACATAAACATGCCTGAAATTGAAATGCTAAGAAAAGGGAGCTTAAAGAAAAAGCTCCCTTTTCCTTAGCATGGTATTGGCTTGACTGCAATGTCTTGTTCTGAATCATGAAGAGAGAAAGGTCTAATCCATCCCATCCACCCAGGGGAATACGCCCAGGTACACATTGTTTTAACAAGTAGATTGTGGTGGAAACACATGTGCCAAGGCGGAAGGGCTTGTGGGAAAAGTGGACGGGTCTCCCCTTGCCTTGGTAGAACTTCAGGTACAACTTTATCCAGAGTTTGGGAAAAAATGAACTTTCAAAACCGCTCAGTCAGCATGGATTAGGGGCATATCAACTTGGAAATTCAATGGCACTATGTGGAAGATCATATGCTGATTCACCATATCTCCTGAGTTTCCCCATTCTAGCTCATACATTGACGCAAGCTTTAGGTTACTGAAACAGTGCATCTGAGATGGCATAATTTTCGGTTATGTGGTGCCTTGCTGTAATACAATTATGAGCCTTTCATAAGCACACACCTACATGCCTTCCTGCTTTGTCTTATTTGCTTTTGTGTCTGGAAAGAAATGGTTCAAAACATTCCTAAACAGCTCAGCTTGCTACTTCAACATTTTTTTAGAACGGTGGGTTGAGCAAGCAAAGGGATTTAACTGGGGATGTCGGGTTGCAGCTATTACATAAGCATTAGTTCCTTATAATGCCAGGAGTGCTGGAGAGTTGAGAGGCCCATCAGTAATTTGATAGTTTGTTGAGAAGATACTTCTAAGCAATGTTGTCATACATGTCATTTTATCTGCCTTCTCTCTTTTACAAAAGAGCACCAGAACACTTATTTGTCCTTCATTTTTCCCCTTTGGACTGTAATTGACTGAGTTTTACTTATACAGCATTACCATTAGCCGATGGTTTGTTGACCGAAATAAAGGCTACTGACTGACTGGCATTACCAAGCATAGCAATTAGTTGGACTGGATGGCCACTAGGATTTCTACCAACTCATCAGATACAGGGTCCGTCCCCCTGACCCCCATTTCTACACACTTTTGAAATAGTTTACAGATGGAGTCCCACAGAGTCCATCATACTATGCAAAATTGCTTCCGCCAGTCACCCGTACAACTCCATCTGTAAAGTGTTTCAAAAATGTTTAGATTATGGAGTTGGGGAGGAATTGTTTTAAGAGTCTCCTTGGGAAGAGAGGGCAGGTTATTAATAATAATAATAATAATAATAGAGCTCCTAATTTGCGCGGAAATTACAGAAGGCACTTAATTTAATGTGTGATTGAATCTGGCAGATTTCACCCTTTTTAGATTGCTTTAGTGACATTGGGTGGTCTTCAAATGAGCATCAATGTTCCTTTTCTTGCCAGTAATCTTCTTGCATTATTCTTTTTTGTTTTTTTAAACAATTTATTGATCAGGAATTTTACTATTTTAATATATCACCACTTTGCTGTTGCTATATTTTTCCCCTTTTAGACCTAGATTTTGGAGTTCTGCAATTCTGAGGTTTCCCATTTTTTATTTAAAAGAAGAAGAAAGTGGCGTGAGTCCATGTGATAGCACAGAACTCAGAAGAAGAGTATAGAAATGGGAAAAAATACATTGCGTATGATGGGGGGGTGAATATATTATCTATTTTCATTATAAACACAACAGAACAAAATGCTATAGTAACAAGGCGTTCCCCCTGCTTTCCCTCCTTCATAGGATGCGGTCCTATGATTCTAGGGGCCTTATCACACAGCCTTATGTCCCGTCTCTAATGCACTTTTCTTACTGGTGCCTAGGAGTCCTTTCAGGTGAATGAATAGTTTTTGAAGCCTTGAGTTTCAACACTTGTTTTAAAATAGAAAGGGCAATTGCTTATCTCACTACCACCTCGACCCAATTGAAATGATGTCCTTTCTCTAAAGTTCGGATATTCTCTCTTGTCCACAAGTCTGATCCAAATACCTCAAATCTAATAAATAACCATTTTCTTTTTAAAAAATCAGTACTCTGTTGTTGCAGAAAGAGATCAAAGGTCTGAAACTATACGAAAAGAAAAGGGATGAAAGTCTTAACTGTAATTTCAGGAAGTTTTGATGGATCTGGACTTCATTTAGTATTAAGCAGCTCCAGATGTTTGGCCTTAAACTCATAAAATTATGACTTCAGGTGAGGTGTTAGGAATCAAAAGAGCAACCTCTTTCGTGAAAGAGATTGTTAATAAGCTATGGGTTGAAAGATTGGAAAGAACAGGATTACGGGGTGAAAAAATGCTATAAAATAAACTCACATTTGAACAGTCATTTAAAAAAAAGAATAATACTAGGACAGGGATGGGAAACCCTCAGAAGTAGTCATCTGAATTGCTGGTTTTAAATAGGATAATTGGTGATATTTAAGAACATATGCCCACATGTACATACCTAGTTGCCTCTAGGTCATTTTGCTATCTTCTGTACATATACATAATGCAACAACAAATCACCTAGAGGCAAAAAAAAGCTGCAACTTTATGTTAGTATTGTTTTTGTATGCTTTCAAGTTGTTTCCAACTTATGGCAACCCTTCGTTCAGTCGTTTCCAACCTTTGGTCCTCTAGGTGTTTTGGACGTAGAATCATAGAATAATTGAGTTGGAAGAGACCTTGCAGACCATCCAGTCCAACCCCTTGCCAAGAAGCCAGAAAAATCACATTCAAAGCACCTCCCAACAGATGGCCATCCAGCCTCTGCTTAAAAGCCTCCAAAGAAGGAGCCGACACCACACTCCGGGGCAGAGTGTTCCACTGCTGAATAGCTATCACAGTCAGGAAGTTCTTCCTAATGTTCAGGTGGAATTGCCTGAACAGCTCCCATAATTCCTCAAAACTGGTAAGTTGTCTGAGATTTCTGGGAGTTGAAGTCCAAAACAACTAGAGGGCCAAAGGTTGGGAACCACTACCTTAGATGAATCCATTACAGCAGTGGTTCTCAACCTGTGAGTCCCCAGGTATTTTGGCCTACGACTTCAAGAAATCAAAGCCAATTTACCAGCTGTTAGGATTTCTGGGAGTTGAAGGCCAAAAGATCTGGAGACCCACAAGTTGAGAACCACTGCATTACAGGGTTTTCTAGGGTTGAGAGTACAAACTGCTATAGCCTCTCCTGGGTTGTGTATTGTCCATTAGTGATAACATTTGCTACCATGACCACAGTCTGCTGTTGCTTGGGCATACTTGCCCTGTTTTCATATGTGAAATTTTGAACAGTGTGTGTATGCTTTTTGTGCAAAGCAATTACCCATTTTTTTTAAAAATGTGTTGATTAAATTCGTGTTGTGGGTTTTTTTTTTGTTTGTTTGTTTTAAAGTGGTACTCTATCCATTTATCCTGGTGGGTTAATGGCTTATTTTGATCCAGTATATCTCTTTCTGTTGGACTATGCCTTCCAGTAATTTCTGACTTACGGTGATGCTAAGGCAGTTTTCACAGGTTTCCTGGGGCTGAGAGTCTGAGTCGTAGCCTAACACTCAAATCACTACAACTTGCTGCCTCTCTCTGAGCCACCTCAATAAGTTAGAGCTTTCAGACCAACTCTACCTAGGCAGTGGTCTTACCTCAGCAGTATATTGTTAGCAAAACTCCAAACAGGCCAGCTAAATGGTTCTCCTCATACCTCCTTCCATCCTAGACCTGATTTATGAAGCAATCATCTCCTCTTTTCTCACAAAAGAAAGGCCAAACTGCTTGGAGCAAGGGAGCAAAAGAACCACTCGTTTAAATTAGTGTGTCCTCTTTGGAAAGGTACAGAGAGTCCTCAGAATTGCCAACTCCACAATTTTTGTACTAGTCCTAGTAAAATAACCCAGTGAAACACTGCCAACAATAACAAGACTTACTACTTCTAACGTTGGCTTGGCCAAATACTACAAAGCCACATATCTGGAATATGTCAGTGCTTTATCTGTGGTTATGCAAACTAAGTTGATTTTATGAGCACAATCAAGAAACATGGTTGGAAGCCGGTATGGGTTTGAGCTGCTGGACCCCATTTGTCTCCTTTCCTAATCTCAGTATTGCACCAAAAAATCCAAGTTGCATTGTGTTCTTTTCTATAATTGGTTGACATCTTCCCCCCTCCCCCATTAAACAGACACACTCTCACACTACAATAAGCAGAGTGTTTTGTTTGTTCTGCCAGAAAGGGAAGACTGAGAGAGTTGTTCTGCATCTCTTCTTCCCAGAGTTTGGAAATGGGTCAGTTCTGGCTGGGGAATTCTGGGAGGTGTAGTGCAAAAAGGACAAAGAAAATAAACTTTCTCAAGGAGATAATGGTGCTGGAACATGGCCGTACAGCCGGAAAAACTCACAGCAACCCAGTGATTCTGACCATGAAAGCCTTTGACAACTTTCTCAAGCTCTGAATATTAGCTAGTCAAGGAGCTCTGGTTGTAGTCTTCTAACCATGAGTCAGAGAAGATGGATGAGCTAGTTAGATCAGTTTAAGGGCCTTTCAACACAGGTGAATAAAATCCCACATTTTCTGCTTTGAACTGGAATATATGGCATTGTGGAATCAGGGAGTTCCAGACAGCCTTTTATCCCAGGAGCACCTGCATTTTAAAAAACGTGGATATTCCTGGAGGGCTGTGTACATCTACCCCAGAAACGACACGCTTTCTGAGGTGGCTGTCCAAATGCTGTTAGATGTTAGGGTATTGATGACCTGTACAGTGGCCATATTGACACACCAAAATGAACTGTGGAATTTGTAAACCTATTGCCCAAAGACAGACTGCCACCAAGATGGGAAAGATGTATGTAATGCCCCATGTATACCAATTTTTGGGCCACCTTTTGGTGCACCAGTGCCTGTCGAAATATACTCCAAATCCTATGGAGCCTGCAGCGTTTTAAGCAACCTGGAGGGCATCCTTTAACATCAAATCTTGGTGCCAGAATGAAACTCCATTGAAATTGTGAAAGAATTGCAGCCAGACTGCCAAGTTTGATTTCATATGACAAATTGTTCTAATGTGATATGGGGCATTATTACGCCAGAAATGGCATCACAGAAATGGCATCACAGAAATGCCCGGTGCAACCACTTTGCAGGCAAATTTAGGTGACCAATCAGTTCCTGAAATTCTCGTACGGTGGCTGTGTTATGGAGCAAACATTGCTCTATCCTAGACTTCAAGTCTGCTACCTTGGCCAGCGGCAGCCTGGAATATTGATTAACTGCATCTAACTCCACCCCCAGAAAGGTCCAAAGTGTATGTGGGCCTTCCGTTTTTTCTTCAGCTAGTGGTGCACAAAGATGTTGAGCAAGTTGTTGAAAAGAACACCACAGGGCATTGCATTCACCCGACACATCTCTTTCAACGAAAGGAAGTTGCAAGATAGTGTACCACCCCTTTGAGACCTGATTTACTCAACTTTAGTTTTTGCAAAAGAAATAAAATAAATCTGGAGATGTTACTATAAGCTGGGAATGATGACTGGGAGTTGGGTTGTGTGCTATTTGTCATCAAGTCAATCAAATTTGGGTGATACTTAAGGGCCTTCCACACAACCACATAACCCAGAATATCAAGGCAGAAAATCTCACAATATCTGCTTTGAACTGGGTTATCTGAGTCCACACTGCCATATATTCTAGTTCAAAGCAGAAAATGTGGGATTTTATCTAGCTGTGTGGAACGAGCCTTAGGATGAGATGTCACAATCAGGGCTTAATTATCAACAGGTCTGGTCTGTCCTTGGAAAGTAGGACTCTGGATTCCTTTATTGAAGCAACATATCCATAATGCACTCTTCCACTTTTCCTACAGCTTTCAAATTTTCCGAGCCTTATCATCTTTTTCAAAGAGTTATATTATCTCATGATACATCCAAACTACAATGGCCTCCGTTTAGGAAGAAGGTTAAAAGTATAAAAATTAAACATGTATATTTCTCTTTTTTCTGTTTGTAGACACCCAAAGGCACTTGCGCAGAAGCTGTGAAAATAGCAATTGATGCGGGTTATCGCCATATCGACGGTGCCTATGTGTATTACAACGAGCATGAAGTGGGAGAAGCCATCCGGGAGAAAATCACTGAGGGAAAACTCAAGCGTGAAGATATATTTTATTGCGGCAAAGTTAGCAAACTTAATGATTAAAAATTCAAATGTGATATAAGTGGCTGTCCTTAACAACTCTATTAAAGAACAGAGCAAACTGGCTGCCTTAGGCAATAGATCTGATGTGCAATGAAAGAACAAATTATAAGTTATTTACTTTAGGTTATTTTGTATTTTTACTGCATGGAATGGGTTGGGGACAAAGGAGTTGAGTGAGGATTTTCATATCCTCCAACATTTCACAGATACGGCCAAGTGTTGTCAAAATGTCAAAAAGTTATTAATGAAGAACAACATCCAAGCTAAGAGAGGCTGCAGCTTGCGGAGTTAATAGAGTTCACACTGTTTTTACACTTTTAACTCAGTTTAGCAGTGGTTCTTAACCTGTGGGTCCCTAGATGTTTTGGCTGACAACTCCCAGAAATCCCAGCCAGTTTATCAGCTGTTAGGATTTCTGGGAGTTGAAGGCCAAAACATCAGGTGAACCTACAAGTTGAGAACCACTGGTTTACAGTAATGGAAAAAAACTGAAAATGAAGGAAGTGAAAAGAGAATGACTCCTTTTCATCTCTTATGGTTCTCATGGGCATAACATTGTCCAGGAAGATCTCGTAACATGTTAAAACAATGCCCTCATGCCCGATAAAGGGTGTCCAAGAGCAAAAATGTGCTTTTATGTATGAGAGTAGATTCAGTTGAGGGGTTCATTCCTGCAAGCTCTTTGGGGGGGATTAATGCAGCCCCCCAGCCTTCCACAGTTGACCATCTTAGCCATAAGGATAGGACCACTACTCAAAATGCCAGGCTCCTGTTGCGTTAAGACCAACTCTGGGTGGTAAACCTATGGTCTCCTGAACTGTGGAAATTGTAGTCAGAAATATCTGGAGAACCAATGTAGCTACACCAGTGATCCTTCTCCCCCAGCACCACATCCTGGGATGTTAGTGATACATTGGTAAAATCAGAGAGTTTTAAAGGCCCCTTCCTCCTTCAACTATTGTCATAAGAGAGAACCTACAACTATCACATCTGTGTTTTTCTCAGGGTAAAAAAAAGGAAACTTAAGGGCACATCTGTTGGTAGGTAAGCTAGACAGTAGGAAAGGGGGGCTACTTACAAAACATCCAGAAGAGAGGAATGGTAATCACGAAGATGGTTATAATTAACCTTCACCCTGGAAATAAATTACAGGGGAAAAATAAAACCCAGATTCTGTTGAGAAGCTCCATCTCTGAAGCTGTTCATTCATCTGTCCTGGAGTGGAAATGACTGGAGTTGTTGCAGAGAGCAGGAAATGACAGTGTTTTGGCATCGAGACTGGATATTCTTGAAAATGGAGAGGATGTCTCTGGTACCTAGATTGCTATCTTGAAACACTAAGTGTAATTATGGAATGATGAAACGGGTAGTGTTTGCCGTTCATGATTCGTGGCTGACAGGTTAATTATTCAATTCCCGACATCTGTTTCAGAGCTTGGTGAAGTTGGCTTTCCATGATCACAATAACCAAGATTTGAAGTGGCCATTCTCACAGGAGGACTTTGGCACTTAGTTCAAACAAAGTCATGTTTTCAAGCTCTGAGTGCAATACATCATGCAATGATATCATTTCTTTTCCAGATCTTGTTCCTATCCATTGGAAATTCAGCCATCCTAAGCTAACTTTGCTGGGTTTGACCAAAAGACCACTGCATAACATTTTCATGTACCATAGCTGCTTGCAGGGCATGTCCTTCTGATTTTTCTGGAACACAGGTTTCTGCCTCCCTCCACATCCTCTCTTCTTCCAAGAAAGTGAACATGATCTTGGAGAGACACCAGGAGCCCCTTGACACTGCACACTGATTCCACAATAACAGCCTTTACAATGTCCTGTCAAATCCTGGGATTTGGAGTTTAGAGAGGAATATGCCCCAGATCTCAGCAGATCTTGGACTTTCACTTGCTGAACCCTGAGTTTCTGGATCAGGTGCGTTTAGTCCTTGGATGGAAAACCCCCCAGAAGCTACAGGCTCCATTTCAGAGGAAAGCAAACCATCTCTGAACATTTCTGAACCGAAGAAAATCATAAATCAACATATTATTTGAAGGCACAATTCTGAGCCAGAGTGCTCTGGTACCTGCCCAAACTACAAACCCCAAGATTCCATAGGATGTGTTCTTGGGTACAGCACACTTCCTAAGCCTCAGAGGAAGGCAATGGCGAACTCCTTCTGAACAAATCTTGCCAAGACATTTGGCTTTGAGTTGCCATAAGTTGGAAATGAAGTCCTATAATAGAGACAAGAACTATTCCTTTTCCCCATGTACTCATTCACAGACCCTAACCCAAATTTGGAATGCCACTTAAAGGTAAAGATAAAAGTTTCCCCCTTGACATTAAGTCTAGTTGTGTCTGACTCTGGGGTGGTGGTGCTCATCTCCATTTCTAAGCCAGAGGTCATGTGGCTGGCATGACTACATGAAGCACTGTTACCTTCCCACAGAAGCGGTACCTATTGATCTAGTCACATTAGCATGTTATCGAACTGCTAGGTTGGAAGAAGCTGGGCCTAGAGGTGGGAGCTCACCCCAATCCCCAGATTCAAACCACCCACCTATCAGTCAGCAAGTTGAGAAGCTCAGCAGTTTAACCCACTGCGCCACTGGGGGGCAGCATGTAACTTTGGGTTACATCTCTCCAAATCCACCAGTCAGGCATAGCCATTGTAGTTCCAGAAACTTTCCAAAGTTTCACTTGCACACAATTACATAGGAGTAAGTCCCAATGTGCTTTCTGAGAGGCATTTACCTCTAGGTAGACATGCACTACTTTATACTGACCCTGCTCTATATTGCTGATATATACTGTATATTTTAACGTTTCCTTCCCTTTCCTTTACATAAGGATGATTTTTGTAAATTCTGTTTTCCACGTAGTTCAAACCACAGCTATAAATCATCACAACTGAGAACACAATGACAACATTCTATTTTTTTAAGAAACAAAAAACTTTGATTGTGTATTTGTGCATGGCAGGGGATTGGACTGGATGGTCCTTGTGGTTTCTTCCAACTCTATGATTCTATGAAAACCAATATAAAAGACCTCGACAGCCTAATATGTTTCCTCAAGGCAGCTAGACTTCTGGAATTTGAGCAGTATCTGAGGTTAAGAAGCTGACTGCCAAATGGATAAATGCCATCTCACTGTAATAATGACCGGTTGGCAAAGAGCATCAACATCTGCATATTGGCAGGTTGCATGAAACTAAAGTATTTCTTACTCAGAGCTTTGAGATGTCATTTGGCTCTGATAACAGGGAAGTTTGTAAAATGTAATCCCAGAAAGTAACTTCCCCAAGCTCTTATTTTACTTTTGCATGCAAGTCATTTTAGCTGTTGCCGATTAATGTCTCCAGTTGGTTCATATTCATAGTTGTTTTTACAATTTAAGGCATTCTTTGATATGAGACCCAGTTATTGTTTTTAACCAGCTGGTCTTTAATCATCTTGTCGTATCTCCAAAGTTGCAGGAGCTCATTCAATCTCTTAGAACACCAATGTATTATAGTGTTGGGTTCCCAATCTTTGTTGACACTCATGTTCACTTTTGGCACAAGTACACACATGTTTTGAAGCAGTCTCATTATTTTTTTATCAGCAAGAGGGAGTATAATAAGATAGATGGTTTCTTTTAAGCCATAAGCAGTCTTCTTCTTAGGTGATCCCTCATAGCCTGAGGGTGAAGATCCTACAAATGTAGTGTCTTGGCGGTGGGTTTATAGGTGGCTCTGGAGCCCTATTCTTGATCTGCATGTTCTCCTGCAGCAAGGACATCGGTTTCCAGGTAAAGGTGGTCCCAGTCAGGGTTGGCTTGACATACCTTTCTGTTGGCATGTTTCTCCCCTTGTCCTCCATTTGTGCCTCTTAGATTCTTGAGCACTGCTGGTCACAGCTGACCACCAGTTAGAGTGCTCAAAGGCCAGGGCTTCCCAGTTCTTGGTGTCTATGCCACAGTTTTTAAGGTAAGCTTTAGGCCCATCTTAAAATTTATTTTCCTGTCCGCCAATGTTACGTTTCCCGTTCTTGAGTTCGGAGTATACTAACTGCTTTGGGAGATGATGATCAGGCATTCGGACAATGTGGCCAGTCCACCGAAGTTGATGGTGTAGGAGCATTGCTTCAATGCTGGTGGTCTTTATTTCTTCCAGCACGCTGACATTTGTTTGCCTGTTTTCCCAAGAGATTTGCAGGATTTTTCAGACCATAAGCAGTACCTATTTTAGTACCAGTGTCATTTGCTGCAAGCAAGTAGTTTTCAAAGATCCAACTCCAAACAAGAAAACCAGTTGGCAAATCAGCAAGATGGTAGCAATGGGTTCAGTATTTAGTACTAAGATTTCTATTTTGGTGGCCAGCCTTATAGATGTATCTTTTTAAAACATGCAGCTGGTGAGACAATCTTAGCTGCCCCCCCCCCCCCAATCTCTCTCTGTTTTGCTCTTCATATGTAATCAGTAAAGGATTCTGGAGGAGGCTGTTGTTGACCTTGCCTCATGTAGGAATGGCTAAAATAGAATCCTACTCTTCCCAGCACATGCTTTATTGTATAGTTCACTGCAGATCTATAGTAACAACCAACACCAAAACATCCACCATGGAGGGCCTAGAAAATGTGTTCTCCCTAGCCTCCATTGTGGTTAGGTGTAAGTTCCTGCTGGAAATTTTCCCCAAAGTTGATCGGAGGACTACAATAGAGGCCTAGAGCAGTAGTTCTTAACCTGTGGGCCATGGACCAACAGTGGGCCGTGAAGATGAAAATCTTGTCCGCGAGCTTCCTTTCTTCCTCTTTATTATTTTTATTTATTTTATTTTATTTCCACTCCTTTCGCAACGCCTGCCATTTCTTCCCTGTCATATGTTCTGTGTCAGAAATTAGAGCTGATGTAGTCTATCCAATGCAATTTTCTGAATCAGCACCCCAAACTGAATCTAAAGTTGACCAAAAACCAATTTGTAACCCTTTTGGTACTAATATTGGAGAGTGGTCCCTGGTCAAGTGGTCCCTGGTCAGAAAAAAAGGTTGGGAACTACTGGCCTAAAGGGAAGACTTCTCTAGGCATTTCCTAGGTCTCCCAGAGCAGTTTAAGTTTGGCTCGAATAGCACCTGAGGCATTGTTCATTTCAGGGAAGAAAAAGAGGGTCCCAGACAAGATCTGTCCTGGAACTGATCCTTTGAATGCCATATAGGCCTACTATACATTATATTACATTGTTTTCCTTGGATTTTGGTACTTTATGTAGCTGCCTGTCTTTACTTTTTTAATGTGCTCAAATTCATTTATTCCTCTTCTTTCCTCCCCCACCCCTTTTAGTTATGGAACACATGTCATCCACCAGACATGGTACGTCCAACTCTGGAGAGGACACTGAAGATTTTACAGCTGGACTATGTTGATCTCTACATCATTGAACTGCCAATGGCTTTTAAGGTAAAGGGAAGAATTGTGTTAGAACTCCTCCTAGAGGGCATCAATGGAAACTCTGAATACTCTGAGGCTCCATCTACACGCCATTATAATTCAGATTGAACTGCATTATATGGTCAGTGTAGAACATCTAATGCAGTTTAACTACATTGAACTGGATTATATGCATCTACACTGACCATATAATGCATTTCAATCTGCATTATAATGGCAGTGTAGATGTAACCTGGGTAAACTCTCCACCCTTCTAACCACCATCTTATTCTCTTAGGCCACTGCCACATATACAGATTTTCAGATAACCATCTTTTGACCTTTACTGTTGAATGGTTAGAAACCATACAAAACATTGGTCACTTTCCCAAGAACGAGAGAGGCCTCACAATGGTATGTCAATATCAAAAGTGTTGTAATATCATAGGAAGAATAAGAATAAACACATACAATACCATATCAAGGCGTCTGAATAAGTACACGTTTTTCAGGCGAAAAGGAAAGTAATGTCCGCATCACCATAAGTATCCATAGGTCCACACAAGATAGTCCAAAGTTGGGTTCGTCAAATAAGCGGTATCCCAAAGGTTCAAATAAGTGCCCCAAAATTAAGGTTGCAAGTAAGCGTTTAAATAAATCCAAATAAATCCAAAGTGGAGGCCCGGTTCCTTTTGCCAAGCAGACGCTGTAGTTATGTGGAGGCGTAATGCAAAGGTTGTAGTAAAACGTCGCAAAGTTGCGGTATCGAGGGTTCCAAAATTAGAGAATTACACAGCCAATGGCATGCTAATGCTTAATATAATGCGGCCAAGGAGCCGTTTCACCATTCACGTGGCTTTATCAAAAATGGAAGTTGTACATAAGGCGTCCATACATATCTATAAAGTAAATGTATAATAAAAATAATAACATCGCCTAATAACATCGGCCTTCAAATCCTAGAAATCCTAACAGCTGGTAAACTGACTGGGAGACCCATGTAGCCCATATAAACATACAAAGTATCACAGATACATACTGTTTGCTTCACTTTCCCAAGAAGACATGCACAAAGCTCTCAGGGGTCACAGTGAGGATGGGTGTGGCCCTACCTAGGCTTTCCAGACAATTCTCTGGTGTGTGTTCGCCAAAAAAATGGCCATAGAAACATGCTGGAGGACCTAGCAAATTTCTAGAGAGGACACCTCTCTGTGAAGCTTCTGTGTCCTCCAGTGGGACTGGCAGTGGGACTGACATTCTGGCAGATGTCATTCATTTCAATAGGGTTTGCATTTATCCACTTTTTTTTTTTGTTTTTACAGTACGTTCAGGAATGTATCCTTAGTGGCTATGAGGGTCATGCTGTATATATTTTCTTGATCTCAGGTTTTGACTTGAAATCTCAAGGTCTGGGGTAACCTGGCAACCCTAATAACAGCTGTAAGCACTGTGGCCTTTTATGGCATGCCGAATTGGATAGTTTTCCAGTTATGTGGTACTCAGCCATACATCCTTCATTTCAGCAACCTGATTAGTTATTATGTACAGTATATACAAAAACAAAACAAAAAAGGGCAGGATTCATGTAGACCTCCACATGATGCTGGGCTGCATCTCCCAGCATACCTCATCTTGACTGTCCTTCTGAATTTCAGATGGGTTAATACCAGGAACAAGATGGCAACCATAATCACATGCTTACTCTTCTTATAATAATCATTGCTAATGGAAGGGCTGTGAGAGTCAGGAGCTGCCCGTTCCTCGCCCTGTATATTTTTTTCTTAAAGGCACACCATACGGCATTCCTTGAAAAACATGGTTAACATATAGTCTAGCCTTCACACACAATCCATTAGCCAAGACTGGGAACCTCACAGTCCTCCCGATACTATAATGGAATAGAAAGGAGTTCTGGGAGGTTGTTGTTCTGCCACACATGGAAAGCTGTAAGAGCCACATCCATGTGTAAAGCAACACCCTGCAGTAGAAATTGTTCATCAGTGGACAGTCCTCTTTTGTTACCTGCCTCTGAATACAGACATCTGTACATAAACCCCAAGGGAACCTTTTTGTGCTTAGTAAGTGCAGGTAGATTTTTTTCTCCACATATTTCCCTCCACTAACCCTCCATCCAAATCTGTAAGCTTTTAAAGAGCTATCTAAAGCACTGGACCTATTTTGTTGGTTGTTTTCTAGCCTGGAGAGGTCATCTATCCAAAGGATGAAAATGGGAAATGGTTGTACCATGAGACAGACTTATGCGCTACTTGGGAGGTAAGAAATTCTGAAGCTTCAGTATATCGACAATGGTTGAATCTCCTATTTTGGAGTAGGTATGGGTGGGAATCCCCTGGACAGCAACTCCCATCATTCTCCATCCTGGCTAGGGTGGTTAGACCTGTTGAAAAGTTCGATCCGACAGCATCTAGAGAGTCACATGATTCTCACTCTTATCCTAATGTGTCCTTACCCAACTGGACTAAAACTATTCTGTTTAGTGATAGGAAGGAAAAGTTACCCATTTGACAAGCTCTTCTCAGAGTTATATGTAGACAGCATCAGAAATTTACCTTTTGTAACCCATCATTTTGTATTCATATGAGAATTTGCATAGTTTTGCTAATATTATATTGGTTTTTAAAACTTACACAGTATGAATCACATTATTCTTTAGACCCCCTTTTGTAGATTTGTTGGCACATGAATATTATTGTGCATGTGTCTATTTAACATTTGGGAGGGAGACACTCCAGCACACCTGGAAAGCATGCTGTTAAAGAGGATTTTCTGCACATTGTTGGAAGAAGTCCCGTCGTCCCCCCGGTGGTGCTTCATTTACTATCTGTTCTTGCTTCATAGGCTTCTAATCAAAAGCAGAACAGAACAGAACACTCCGAACAGATTTTGCACCTCAGGAATGATTTATTTTACAAAGACTACATGAATGCCTATGCAATTATGCATCCTTAATAAATTAAAGAAATACTGAAATGAACATCAGTGTGTGTAAACCAAAGCAAATAAAAAGTTGCATACATTTAATGCTTTCAGAAGGATATAATTCTCAGAATCATGTGGCGGAATTGCCTCGGGAGCTGAAATCCAACCAAGTAATTTTTACAAAGTTCTGGATACTTTTCATGCTCTTTGCTCATTCTGGTGGCTTCCGTGTCAGGGAGGAAATAAATCATCTCTGGGTTTTAGTCTGAAGTTTAAAACACTATCCAAGATGCTGCACACAACCCACAAAATAGGTCCAGTGCTTTGGATAGCTCTTTAAAAGCTTACAGATTTGGCATCTAGGCCACCCTAACTTTCTGTTGTTTCCTCTACATCCTGTTGTTTCCCCAGCCTCCTCACTTTAGTTCAGTCCTCTACCTTTCTTTGCAAAATATCTATATATTTACTACATGGCTGCCTTTCAATTGTTTTGTCTATTTCATCTTGGCAGGCTTTGGAAGCATGTAAAGATGCAGGGCTGACAAAATCCATTGGTGTGTCCAACTTTAACCGTCGGCAGCTGGAGATGATTCTGAACAAACCAGGCTTGAAGCACAAACCTGTTAGCAACCAGGTAATGGCAATGAAATCTGATGTTCAACATAAACATTTTAAAACATTAAGGAACTATGAACCATCAAACCTTTCCCATCCTTGCTAATTCATCAGCGACCAATGAATCAGATGCCTGTGTGACACATATAAGCTGAAATGTAACACGTTACCTGTGTGTGATTATGTGCCACTATAAGGCAGTCTCGGCTCTCTCCCTTTCAGCAGGGATGAAAATCACATCATTTCATAGAATCATAAAGTTGGAAGAGACCACACAGACTATTTAGTCCAACTCCCTGCTATGCAGGAAAAGCACATTCAAAGTATCCCTCACATATGGCCATCCAACCTCTGTTTAAAAGCCTCCAAGGAAAGAGCTTCCACCGCACTCCAATGCAGTTAGTTCCACTGCTGAACAGCTCATACGGTCAGGAAATTCTTCCTAATGTTCCGGTGGAATCTCGTTTCCTGTAATTCAGTGGTTCTTGACCTGTGGGTCACGGACCACCAACGACCATGAGGATGAAAATCTGGCCTGCGAGCCTCCTTCCTCTTTAGCAGAAATTTATTTTATTTCTGCTCCTTTCATGCTGCCCGTCACTCCTTCCTTGTCGCTGATCGGCCCCAACCCCTTGAATAGACCACATCAGCTCCAGACTATTAAATATGGTTTTCTGTGGGCAAGCAGATGGCAACGATTGGATGGCATAGGTTCTGTATCAGAAACTGATGTGGGCAATCCAGTGCAATTTTCTGAATCAGCACCCCAAATAACCAAACGGAATCTAAAGTTGACCAAAAACTTATGTGTAACCCTTTTGGTACTAATGTTGGAGAGTGGTCCTTGGTCAAAGTGGTCCCTGGTCAAGTGTTCCCTGGTCAAAAAAAGTTGGGAACCCCTGCTGCCATTGCTGACAAACCACCTTGAAGGGTTCATGGGGACCCTCAACCCATTCATAATAAACAATACTGCTCTATCTCCCCTTGGGGATTAAGGGCTCCTACGACTCCCAGAAGACTCTAAAAGTGCTGAAATCGTCTTTTTCAATAAGTTGCGGCTCTCTGCTTTTAAATATTTTTTAGATATTTTTAGTAAATTTGAAAGTAAACATTTGTCCACTTATGATTTGGGGGTTGTTTTCCTCATTTCGGGGGCCTTGGAATCGTTGATGAGTGAGTAGAGGACAAGATATTGGCCCTGTACTGCCACCATCATGGGTCATCACCACATGGGAAAACATATTGAAAAGAGGTTTCAAGTGACAGTTGTTGCTGATCTTCATCAGGCCACACATGACCTTGGTATTGGACAGAGAGTGAATAAATGTAGCCTATTACTTTTTGTTTGTAACATTCAGGACACCTTCTTGATTAGTAACAACTATAAATGAGATGTTCTGAAGCTAAGAAAGCTGTGTCATCAAAAAATGATTAATAGTTGTGGGTTATCTAGGAGGCAATAAATTACAAGCACTTCTTAGACAAAACCCTGTATGAAAGGGTTGGAACACAGTTTTCTTGGCAACCAGAAAAGGTCAGTGTGTTCCACCAGCTTGAATTTGCAGTTGAAACACAGGGACTAAACTCATTGAGGTCTTGTCCACCGCCCCCTTCAGCATTTCCAGTTCAAACAAATGGCAACATAATATAGACTGCAGCTCATGCTTTATGGGGATTTTTTGTGGCAATAAATATCACACTTCTCTCATAACTCTTGAGATAAACTGAGACAACTCTATGAAACAAATATATTTTAATCAGTGAATTGTTGGTCTCTGGGTTCATTTTTCAGTGCTGACAAAAATATGTGGAGGCCTGTGGAATGCCAAGTTCATCCTTCCATGCTGCAGAGTGTACCCCAAACTCTGAGTTTAAGGTGACTACAGCTTCCAGAATCCCCCCAGCCTGCAAAGTCAGTGGCAATGCTGTTTGTAGGGGCATTCTGGAATATGTATTTCCTACCAACTTTTTCAAGCTTAGCCCACATTTATTAGTTTTTAAGCCATTGGAGAGTAGCATCATCCTACATTCCAAAAAACCTCCTGTCACAAAATGATGCTCTTAAAGTGTTCAAATTGTTATGTGAATTGATCCTCTTATTTTATTTATCGTATCAAAAGCGAACCAAACAGTTGTACTGCATTCAAAAACAAAACAAAAACAAAAACCCCCCAAAAAAATCCCCAAAAAGTTTAGAAACTTGGCATTCTATTAAATGCCCTTAAATAGTAGTTTAGAAACTTGGCATTCTATTAAATGTCCTTAAATATTAAATAGTAGCTGGCCACTTGGAGTACTTTGGGTGTTGCTATAAGGAGGTCCTCCATTGTGCATGTGGCAGGGCTCAGGCTGCATTGTAATAGGTGGTCTGTGGTTTGTTCTTCTCCACTCACATGTCGTGGACTCCACTTTGTGGCCCCATTTCTTAAGGTTGGCTCAGCATCTCGTGGTGTCAGAGCGCAGTCTGTCCAGCACCTTCCAAATCGCCCAGTTTTCTGTGTGCCCAGGAGGGAGTCTCTCATTGGGTATCAGCAGTTGATTGAGGTTCTGGGTTTTAGCCTGCCACTTTTGGCTCTCGCTTGTTGAGATGTTCTCACGAGTGTCTCTGTAGATCTTAGAAAACTATTTCTTGATTTAAGTTATTGGCATGCTGACTGATATCTGAACAGGGGATGGACTGGAGATGTCACTGCCTTGGTCCTTTCACTATTGATTGCTACTTCCGGCGGATGCCAGGTGGTGCAATACCAGTAATTTCTCCAGTAGTGTAGGGCACAGACACCCTGTGATAATGTGGCATGTCTTATTAAGAGCCACATGTTTTAGCGTGAGTAGCAGAGTAGCAAAGCACAAGGGCAGATCTCTTCACTGTATCTGGTTATGATCCCTAGGTTGTGCCAGTCAGCTTTTGATCCTCTGATTTGAATCCACACATCTGCCATCTCTGAGGGCCCTTCCAGACAGGCCCTATATCACAGGATCTGGTCCTGGGTTTTCTACTTTCAACTGGATTATGTGAGTCCACACTGCCAAATAATCTGGGATAAACAGAAAACCTGGGATCAGATCTTGGGAGATAGGGCCTGTCTGGAAGGGCCCTGAGCTGAAGGCATGCCCCTTAGGTTGGTAGCCCATGGTGCTTCCTTGCAGATTAACAGATTGAAGCCAGAAAACTGCTGGTGCATTAGTTCTCCAGCTGTATTCCATAAAATAAGTAGAATAATGTTAACTAGTATGTTCTCACCATAAAATCAGGACATGGAAAGAAAACAATCATAATTACTTGTCACATAAGATGTGAATTAAAGTGTTTTTGTAGTCTGATTTTCATCATATTTTCTTTACAGCAAGTTTAGTGGCAATTTCTATTTCAAAGCACAAGGGTGGAAACTTGGCATTTAAGAGCATTTATTTACCTAGAGTCTAAATCCCGTCTTCTCCATTTTGTCTGTATAGATTGAGTGCCATCCATATTTCACCCAATCCAAACTTTTGGATTTTTGCAGACAGCACAAGATTGTCCTTGTTGGATACAGCCCTCTAGGGACCTCAAGGGATGCAAGCTGGTAAGAGGTTGTCTTTTATTGCGCTGCAAACATGTGGTCACTGAGGAGGCATTACAGGTGTCATATTATATGTTGACTCTCCTCATAGGAGTTGGAAAGAGAAGTCCATCCCCAAAAAGGGAGAGGCGGGGAGAGATATCCAACTTCAGAACCTGCTTCAAGTCACTGCGGATTCTGACAAGCTTTTGTTTCCCTTCAATAGAGAAAGAATGCTAGGAGAAGCTATACATCCCAAGGTAGTGTGTACGGCAATGAGAAGCCCTGCTGAAGAACCAAAGCTTGGAGAAACAAAGCAAAAGCTTTATTATAGGAGCTTAACTCTAAAACAGAATTTGGTAGTTAGGCAGTTAATCTATTTTATCTTCATCCTGTGGCAGGGCTGATGAAGGAAATTAGTGGGAAATAAAGAGGTGAAAACTATTCCTAAAAAGAGTCAGGTTAGGCAGACTCTCTGAGGGATTTTTAATTTTTCCATGCTAAGTATTGTTTGAAGCCTCTGGTGGCGCAGCAAGTTAAAGCACTAAGGTCAGCGGTTCAAATCCAGGGAATGGGGTGAGCTCCCACTGTTAGGCCCAGCTTCTGCCAATCTAGCAGTTCGAAAACATGCATATGTGAGTAGATCAATAGGGAAGGTAACGGCGCTCCATGCAGTCATGCCAGCCACATGACCTTGAAAGCGTCTACGGACAACGTCGGCTTTTCAGCTTAGAAATTGAGATGATCTCCACCCCTCAGAGTTGGACACGACTAGACATAATGTCAAAGGGAAACCTTTACCTAAGTATTGTTCACCTCTAATAATTACTCCAAACAAGTTACAGTTCTATATCAATTGAATTCAGAACAAAAGGGTCCATTTTTAAATGGGGTAAACAAAACAAAAAGAAAACAAAAAGACTGGGAAGGTGGAAAGAAAAGAGCAAAATCTACTGTTCTTTCCTCATTTCCACTCTGCTTGTAAAAGTCAGGCAGGAGTTTGGATACTTTGGAGATTATGTTATAAAAGTCTGAGACAAGAGCTTAGACTTCAGTCACTATGGGATGAGGAATAAATTGAGGATATTGCCCTCCACAAAAAAATATCCCCCCCCATAAAAATTTCCTTCATTTCTCAATTTCCGGCATTGGAGTAACTTAAATTTTTATTTGAGCATTTAGAAATACAGTTTATATATCCAAAGGGATAATGAAAATAAAGAAAATGTAAGAACTCTAGATTTTCAGGGTATCATTGTCTCAAATGTTAGAAATTCAAGGACAGAACAAAAATATGATGGTTGGGGGAGAACTCATGGGGGGGGGGATAATGCCCCCATTTTAACCCCCTCCAGAGCAACAGTTTTGGATGACCTAGAAAGTTATTGAGTGTCCCATAGTGGTGAAACAACAATAGTAATTAAATAGTTGCTTTCATTGTGATCAATTCTTGCTAACACAAGGAGATCTTGAAATCAAATCATAAAATGAATCCATAGACACCAGCGGAAAACAACTAGATGATCTCTTCTCCATACCTTGGTCTGTTCCATCATTCAGATTCACAGGCAGGCCGGTCCAACTGAAGACAGGAGTGGGAGGCAAACTGCTGAATCCAGAGCCTTGCTTGGCTGGTGCCCGCAAAGTAGAAATGGGTTCTGACATTTTTTCCAATATTTTCCTTGTAGTCTTTCCCTCTTAACCATATTGGAGAGTGTGGGGTGGACAAGCAAATTACAGCAACCTCAGCAGTAGCATGTTATCTGTCCCATAAGGGAATGGAACTGCTGGAATGAACATCTCTGTTTATCCATCTCTAAAATGCTCCTTCTTGCCTTTTTTACTCTCAAGGTGGCAAGGGAGCCATAGATTTCTGTCCTTGCCAAGTAAGTGTCTGGAAGACCATCAAACAATGCTGTCCTGAAGCAAGGGAATTGGTATGCTGTGGACCTCATTCTTCATAGAATCCAGACTGTTGGCAGTCTGGATAGGTGGTCACCTCTCAAAGGTGCTTGAGAAACATGTTTTGGCACAAGTAGATGGTTGGACTAGAAGAGCTTTGAGATCCCTTCCAGTTCTGTTTGTCTGTTACTATACAGTGGTTCCCAACCTTTCGTCCTCCAAGTGTTTTGGACTTAACAGCTGGTAAACTGGCTGAGATTTCTGGGAGTTGAAGTCCAAAACATCAAGAAGACCAAAGGTTGGGAACCATAGCATAAATTGTTAGCATATATGTTGCCACCTGGCAAAGATCTCTGTTGTTCTAACCCTGCACTTATCAACAATAGGACCCAGCCTTAAAAAGACTTCAAACCTGGGAAACCCTCCAAAAATAATACACCCACCTTGACAACAGATCTACTTAGAATATTGATTTGTAAAAAAAATATGAAAAATCTGTTTGTTTCCTGTCCCCACAACAAGGGTAAATGTGTCTTCGCCTCCACTCCTGGACGACCCTGTTCTGAATGCCATTGGAGATAAATACAACAAGACAGCAGCTCAAGTGGCACTCCGCTTCAACATACAGCGAGGGGTGGTGGTCATTCCCAAAAGCTTCAATCCAGAACGTATTAGAGAAAACTTCCAGGTAAAATGTCAGTCTTATCTGGGGCTCTAGTTGACCGGATTATTTCATAGAAATTGTGTAACACTGATCTCAGAGGAGCTGCACTGACTATTGATACACTTCTAGTCTGATTTCAAGGGGATTCTGATGACTATTAAAACAAATACCTTGGTGTCTTGATACTTGAGGGAGTGTCCCTCCCTATAGATACCTGCCTGAAGACTGAGTCTGTGTCCCACCAATTTTATATTGTTTAAATTGGACACTAATTTTATTGTATGCTGCCCTGGGTCAGTGTGATGTGGGCTGGAATATTTTTTTAAAAATCTCCCAGTAGATCTAGCCAAGATAGCCAATTCAACCATGTCTGGAGGACAACACAGTTGGCACCTCTGAGGACATTGTATGTTATACTGTCTATCACATCTTATGAGACTTGTTAGTTAAAATTCTTAATTATTTTTTTTTGGAAGCTACTGTGGGTCCCACTCTGGCAGAAAGGTGGCATACAAATGCAATAAATAAATAAAAATGAATGAGAATGAAAAGCTTAAGATCATACTCAAGAATAAGAATATGAAGAAGAAGAAGAAACTTTATTTATATCCTGCCACCATCTTCCCGAAGGGACTTGGGGCGGCTTACAAGGCACTTCAGGGTGCACATATAACATACAACAGGTAAAAACGGTAAAAAATGAATGAGAATGAAAAGCTTAAGATCATACTCAAGATCATACTCGTAATAAATAAAGTATTATGAAAAGGAGCCCCCAGTGGCACAGTGGGTTAAACCGCTGAGACGCTGAACTTGTTGACCGAAAGGTCGCAGGTTCAAATCTGGGGAGCAGCCTGAGCTCCTGCTGTCAGCCCCAACTTCTGTCAACCTAACATTCGAAAACATGCAAATGTGAGTAGATCAATAGGTACTGCTCCAGCTGGAAGGTAACAGCGCTCCATGCAGTCATGCCGGCCACATGAGTTTGGAGGTGTCTGTGGACAACGGCAGCTCTTCGGCTTAGAAATGGAGATGAGCACCACCCCCCAGAGTCGGGCATGACTGAACTTAAAGTCAGGGGAAAACCTTTACCTACCTACTAAAGTATAAAACAAGTCTCATAAAATTATAAGAACAACCCCCATCGACACATGTAACATAAAATCAAAATAATACAATTTTTAAACAACAGTAGATAAAACTAACTGCTGTCAGTTCACAAAGTGCCAAGTGTCAGCTTCATATGGGCCCATTCAGCCTACTAAATGTCAAAGGCCTGTATGAACAACCATGTTTTTGGGTTGGAACAGAAAGATTGAAGTTGGGGGCTAATCTAATCTCTTTTGGGAGGTTATTCCAAAGCCAGGGGGCCACCACAGAAAAGGCTCGACCAATCGTGCTTGAGATGGTGGTGGGATAGGGCCTCCCTGTCGATCTCAGAGCCCGTGCCAGTTCATAAGAACATAAGAACATAAGAAGAGCCATGCTGAATCGGGCCTCAGCCCATCTAGTCCAGCATTCTGTGTCACACAGTGGCCCACTAGTTGTACACAGGGATCTCTAGCAGAAAGGAGGGCAAAACCCTCACCTGCTCCCGACCCCCACAACCAGTACCGGGGAAAATCCTGCCTGCCTCCATCAACACAGAGGTGGCACTTGGATGTCCATTTCAGTAGCTACTGATTCCCTTGGTATCCATGAATCTGTCTAATCCTGCCTTGAAGCTGTCCAGGCTGACAGCTGTCACAACCTCCTCTGGAAGTGAGTTCCATAACCCAATGACCCTCTGGGTGAAGAAATATTTCCCTTTATTAGTCCTAACTTTCCTACCTTGGAGCTTTAGGGAGTGCCCCCTAGTCCTAGTATTGTGTGACAGAGAAAATAATTTTTCTTTATTCACCTTTTCTATCCCATGCATGATTTTATACACTTCGATCAAGTCACCTCTTAAACGCCGTCTTTCAAGGCTGAAAGACCAAGGCGTTGCAACCTGGTTTCATAAGGGAGCTGCTCCATCCCTTGGATCATATTTGTTGCCCTTCTTTGTACCTTTTCCAGTTCCGTTATATCCTTCTTGAGGTGCGGTGACCAGAATTGTACACAGTACTCCAGATGTGGCCTCACCATAGATTTGTAGAGAGGCAATACAACATTTGCCGACCTATTTTTCGATTCCCTTCCTGATCATGCCAAGCATAGAATTTGCTTTTTCACTGCTGCAGCGCACTGGGTTGACACCTTCATTGAGCTGTCCACCAAAACCCCAAGATCCCTTTCCTGGTTTGTCTCAGAAAGCTTTGATCCCATCAGTTGATAAGTGTATTTGGGGTTCTTTTCCCGATGTGCATGACTTTACACTTGTTTAGGTTAAAATGCATTTGCCACTTTGTTGCCCATTCACTCAATTTCGAGAGATCTTTCTGGAGCTCTTTACAGTCAGTTTCATTTTTAACTACCCTGAACAGTTTAGTGTCATCTGCAAACTTTGCTACCTCACAATTTACATCTACATCCAGATCGTTTATGAATAAATTAAAAAGTAACGGTCCTAAAACTGAACCTTGGGGTGCGCCACTTCTCACCTCTTTCCACCCAGAGAAGTGTCCATTTATTACCACCCTTTGTTTCCTACAGTTTAGCCAGGTTCCAATCCAGGACAAGACCTGTCCCTGATTCCATGGCTGAAGAGCTTATTTAGGAGCCTTTGGTGAGGGACTTTGTCAAAAGCCTTTTGAAAGTCAAGGTAAACAATATCGACTGGGTCCCCTTTATCTATGTGTTTATTTACACCCTCAAAGAATTCTATCAAGTTAGTAAGACATGATTTGCCTTTGCAGAAACCATGTTGATTTTCCTTCAGCAATGCCTGTTCTTCTATGTGCTTAGTAATTTTTCTTTAATAATGGTTTCCATCACTTTGCCTGGAACTGAGGTTAGACTAACTGGCCTATAATTTCCTGGATCACCCTGGATCCTTTCTTGAAGATCGGAGTTACATTTGCCTCCTTCCAGTCCTCGGGTACAGTGCCTGATCTTAGAGAAAGGTTATATATTTTGGCTAGAATTTCAGCAATTTCACACTTGAGTTCCTTAAGAACTCTGGGGTGGATGCCATCTGGCCCTGGTGATTTGTTGACATTTAGTTTAGTAAGGCATGTGAGAACATCTTCCTTGTTTATCTCTATCTGGTTTAATTCATTTAATTCCCTCCCTGAAAAAACTGACTCAGCTGCAGGCATATGTTGTCTGTCCTCCTGTGTGAAAACGGAGGCAAAGAAGTCGTTTAGCCGCTCAGCAATCTCCTTGTCTTCACTTATCGTCCCTTTCTTACCATTTTTCGTCAAGTGGCCCAACTGCTTTTCTAGTTGGGTTCCTGCTTCTGATGTACTTAAAGAAGTTTTTGCTATTTTTTTAATGTTCTTAGCTATATGTGCCTCAAAATCTCTCTTGGCTTTCCTGACGGTTGCTTTGCATTTAGTTTGCCAGAGCTTGTGTTCCTTTCTGTTCTCCTCAGTAGGAAGAGCCTTCCATTTCTTAAATGAGTTTTTCTTCTTTCCAATCACATCTTTTACTTCATTTGTAAGCCATACTGATGTCCTCTTGGACTTTCCCGGCCTCTTTCTTATTTTAGGAATGCATTTTAGTTCGGCTTGTTTTATAGTATTTTTAAACAGTTTCCCAAGCATTTTGGAGGGATTTGATTTTTTTACTGTTCCTTTTAGTTTGTTCTTTACTATTTTTCTCATTTTGGTGAAATTCCCTTTGTGAAAATTTAAGGTCTCTGTGTTAGTTTTCACTGACAGTTTGCTATCCAAACTTAAGTTGAAGGTTATTGTGTTGTGGTCACTGGTACCTATGGGCTCAGTTACAAGGACATCTTGAACGAGATCTTGTTCATTTGTTAGCACCAAGTCCAGGATCCCCTTTCCCCTGGTTGGTTCCATGACCATCTGCTCAAGGGAATAATCAGCTAGCATGTCGAGGAACCTTGTCTCTCTTTCATGCGTAGAACAAGAATTTAGCCAATCTATTCGGGGATAGTTGAAGTCCCCCATTATGACTAATTTATTGCTTTTTGAGGCCTGTTTAATTTCATTTTCCAGATAGCAGTCTGCCTCTGGAGTTTGGTTGGGAGGGCGATAGTTCGTAGAATGAGATGTGGTTTTGAAGATAGGTTGAACCTGAAGCGTACAGGGCTTTATAGGTAATAACCTGCATCTTGAATTGAGCCCAGAAACTTGTAGAAAGCCAGCAGAGCTGCTTCAGCAGGGGTGTGGTATGTTCCCTGTAGCTAGCTCCAGTTAGTAATTTGGCCGCCAATCTATGCACTATCTGCAGTTTCCAATGCCAGAAGAGTTGCAAACAATAAAACTATCATAAATTACTGTGAAAACATTAGCATTAATATAAAAATATAAAAACCATACAAAGCCTTAAAAACATTATCACGAGCGTCTCCATATCAAATAATTATTCAGTTGCGTTGTCAAGTGGTTCCATGAGTCACATAACTGCCGTATTTGGGAAGGTCTGATCAAAAAGTCAGGTTTTCACATTTTTTCAAAATGTCAGGAAGGAGGGTCCCGATCTTATCTCTCTGTGCAGGGCTTTCCACAGTCGAGGGGCCACCGTTGTGAAGGCCCTGTCTCTCGTCCCTACCAAACGCATCTGTGAGGAAGGTGGGACCGAGAGCAGGGCCTCCCCATAAGGAGAGATATGTTTGGATAGGTAAGTTGGCCTGAAACCGTTTAGGGCTTTATAGGCTAAAGCCAGCACTTTGAATTGTGCCCGGAAGCATCCATTCTGGATGTAACTAAGGCGTGGACCACCGTGGCCAAGTCAGGCTTTTTAAGGTAGGGTCACAGCTGGCACACAAGTTTTAACTGTGCTAAGGCCCTCCCGGCCACCGCCAACACCTGAGCCTCAAGCTGAGTCCAGGAGGACCCCCAGGCTGTGGACCTGTGTCCTCAAGGGGTGTGTAACCCTATCGAGCACAGCTTGTCACCCTGTACCCCAGTCGGCCTCGTGACTGACCAGGATGACCTCTGTCTTGTCTGGATTTAGTCAGCATGTTGACCCTCATCCAGTCCATCAGAGCTGTCAGGCACTGGTTTAGGATCCAGGGAGTTTCCCTGGAATTTGGTGTAAAAGAGTAGTAGATCACTAGTTGTGTAAACAGAAAATAATGTTTTGTTTTCTCCTCCTCCTTTTCTGCAAAGATCTTTGACTTTTGCCTCACCGAGAAAGAAATGGATGAAATAGAAGCTCTGAATAAAAATATCCGCTATGTGGAGCTGTTGATGTAAGTACCAGCATAATGCCAAATGTGGAGTATGTGAAAAAAATTAAGGTCTAACACGACTTAATTTTTAGAAATACCTATCAAATCCGATGAGGTTGTGCTTAGTCAGCTTTGAGCACAACCAGCCTCAGTATCAGAGACTGTCATCTCTTGGGAGCTGAATTTCCGAGCTCCCAAGAGCATCCAGGGCCAGTCGTACCATTGGGTAGAATGAGGCTGGAGACTCAGTAGACAGATTCTCAGGGGCAAAGAGGATGAAGATCTATGTGGACCATACGTCCTGCATTGCTACATGGATAAGGAAGGGTTTTGCCAAACTTTATGCCAGCTCTGGTTAAGCATGATCTCCCCATCCCACCATCTTGGGCAGATTTGGAGTTGCAGCTAGAATAAATTTCTCAATTAACCAAAGATCAATTGCTGAATGGTGGTGTGACTACAAGTGTGGTGTAGTGGTTTGAGCATTGGACTATAACTCCGGAGACCAGGGTCCAGTTTCCAGCTTTGCCATGAAAACCTACTGGGTGACCTGGAGCAAGCCACACTCTCTCACCTCCAGAAAACCCCAGAATAGGGCAACCTTAGCAGTCTCTTTACCTTTCTATTAGGCTAAGGGTGATGGTATGTTGAACCAAGAGCAACAATGGAGCAGAGATGCAGCAAGGAATGAAACATACAGCCCCGTGGAGTATTCAGAGTTCACATCACTGTTGTGATAGCACAGTGGTAGCTTTTTAGGAATGGGCAAAGTTACAAACTCTGGATATTGTAGAACTACAGTTTTCAGTACTTCTCATCACTGCCTATTTCTTTAGTCAGAGAAAGCAAGAAAGGAAATAAATGAACACTGTCTTATGTTAACAATCATAGCAATAGTTTGTGTGTGTGTGTGCATGTGTATGCCAGTCTACTATTGTCTCATTTTCAGACTCTCACAAATTGTTGAACTAAAGTTTAGTAAGTGATTAGGAATGCTAGGATTTGCAGTCAAACACATAGGGACAGCATCAAGTTGGGTAGAGACTGTACCAGTTTGTGCCATGTTGCTCTTTTGAGTGAGGTCCTTCTCTCAAGAGGGCCACCTTGATGTTCTGGTTGGAGTACTGGACTATGACCCTGGAGACCAGTTTGAATCCACCATAGAAACTCACTAGGTCAGAGGTTCTCAAATTGTGGGACCCATATGTTTTAGCCTTCAGTTCCCATAAATCCTAACAGTTAGTATACTGGTTGGGATTTCTGGGAGTTGTAGGGGACCCACAGGTTGAGAACCACTGCACTCGGTGATCCTTGTATTGCAGATCCATTAAAAGTTAGCTATAGAATCATACTGGAGGACCTAGAACAGGGGTCCTCAAACAAAGGCCCGGGGGGGCCAGATACGGCCCTCCAAAGTCATTTACCCGGCTCTCACTCAGGGTCAACCTAAGTCTGAAACAACTTGAAAGCACACAACAACAACAACAACAACAACAACAACAACAACAACAACAATCCTATTTCATCAGCCAAAAGCAGACCCACACTTCACATTGAAATACTAAGAAGTCTGTATTCGTTAAAATTGTTCTTCATTTTAATTATTGTATTGTTTTTAAGTGGTTTTTGCACTACAGATAAGATATGTGCAGTGTGCATAGTAATTCATTCATGTTTTTTTTCCAAATTATAATCCAGCCCTCCACAGTTTGAGGGACTGTGACCTGGCCCTCTGTTTAAAACGTTTGGGGCCCCTGACCTAGAAATTCGTAAAGAGGTGTTCTCTTAAGATTTAAAAAGTGTTTTTTATTTCCATTTTTCCACTTTTATGGGAGCCCTGTACCCTTAACCCCAGTGAGTATGGAGGGCTGACTATATTATGTGAAACTGATGATCTAACTGAAAGCATCAAGAAGGTGATGCATGTTACCCCTCATAACCTCATTCAAGTTGTCAACCAATTTGAGTACTGAAGTGAAATCACCAAAGAGACATTTCTTTTCATCTTAAAGCTAAAAAAATCTTCTTAATGATTTCTGGGAAATGTGGAAAAATACATTCACTCACAGTAAAAAATTTAGGAGCTCACAAAATTATATGAGGTTAGCTCTTCCTGGGAACACCCACCAAACTTTGTCAAGTCTGCAACAAGTAGGACTTGAACACAATTGCACAAAATGACGCTGGCATCTCTTTTGAACAGCATCTCACTCCCTGGGCTCCTGGAAGCTACACGGACCATTAATATCCTTACATAACGGAAGAAGGCATCCAGGTTGAGTCCCAACAGTTTAATTAGAAGAGGCAGCCAGGTCTAAATTGGATGCCTGGCAGTCTAATGGGGGTGGAGGAAGAGGCAACACATCCTGGTGCCAAACTGAAAAGGAGAAGTTTAGCCTTGGCCAACTCAAGGAGCTGAAGCTAAATCCATGGGCAATTGGACTGTAGTTTTTTCCACACAGAACTAGGATATGGATTTGTGAAACCACATTTATTTGGCTCCAAGTGTCAAGGAAGTGTGCAGGCTTTGGTGTTCTCCAGAACTCTTTGTGATGTTGGATGGAACAAAAAGCACGAGGAAGGGAGGGAAAGAAGAGTTCAAAAGGTGCAACTCAGATACATCTATTGTTGAAGGCTTTCATGGCCAGAATCACTGGGTTGTTGTAGATTTTTTTGGGCTATATGGACATGTTTTAGAAGCCTTCTCTCCTGATGTTTCTCTTGCATCTATGGCAGGCATCCTCAGAGGTTGTGAGACCTCACAACCTCTGAGGATGCCTGCCATAGATGCAGACAAAACTTCAGTTTGGTTGGGTTTTTTTTTAATGGACCGACATCTTTGAAAACCAACCAACCTGTTCATCCATCCATTTAATCTTATGGTCCATGGGAAGAGTTTTAAATTGTGCAAACCTATAACATTATTGTAACAATGTATTTGTTCAGTATGTATGTACAATACACTTTTTGCTTTACAAATTGTTAATATACAATATATTTCTTGCTTTATCTTGCTACTTCAGTCTAAAACACTTGCTCTCCCACAATATCTTTATCCTATAAGATTCAATGAGTGTAGCTAAAGGTAAAGGTTTTGGGGAGATGCAATCCAAAATATCAGAAGGGCCCATGATTATTAAACATGATCTCAATTGTCAAATTAAGAACATAATGCTTGAAAACTGAATTGGTGACGGATTAAAAAAATTTATACAGTACTACCTCCATATCCACAGGCCTGGTTCCCACCATTTCACCTACCTGTATCGAATTTAAACATGTCTTCTTTAGGATTGCTAGGCCCTCTAGGTGATTTTGGTATGCTTCTGCTAGAAATTTCTATAGATGCATGTTGGTGGACCTAGTAAATTCCTAAAAGGGATATCTCTCTTGAAATTTTCTAGGTCTCCCTATATGATCCTATGGTAACTTTTGGCAGAAGTCATTCATTTCAGTAGGGTTCACTATTATTTATTATTCCATTTTATATACTGCTCCATTCCCATAGGCTCGGGGTGGTTCACACAATGAACATATGCAGTAGAAGCATAATAAAACAACAATTAAAACATCAATTAAAACAGAATAAAACACTGTACTAATAGCCAGCCATACAAATATGGAGTAGATTACACTGGATCATTGAGATTGAAAGCCTGCCGAAATAGAGTTGTCTTGCAGGCTCTTCGGAAGGCAGGTAACCCTCTAAGAGCCCGGACATCATCTGGTAAGGTGTTCCAGAGAGTCGGGGCTACCACTGAGAAAGCTCTCTTTCTAGTGGAAGACAGGTGGTAGGTTCGAACAGTGGGGACTTCCAGTAAGTTTTGTTCACTGGACTGTAGTGATCTCTGGGGAACATACGGGGAGAGACGGTCCCTCAGGTACACAGGCCCTAGACCATATAAGGCCTTAAAGGTTAATACCAACACTGTAGGTTCTGGAATGTATCACCCACCAATACAAGGGCCTCTTTCAAGTTATTTAAAAATTCAGAATCCTGTTAAGCTACATCAGGGATTGGCAAATGTTGGAATGGGAGCCATTTCTGTGGGATGTTGTGTGTCACTGTGTGGGAGTTTTCTGTGTGTGTGTGATGTTTTGCCCACATGTATGAGGCATAGATAGATAGATAGATAGATAGATAGATAGATAGATAGATAGACTGTACAGGGTGGGAGAAAGAACTATTGTCTGCTTGCGGTAGGTGTGAATGTTCAATTGGCCACCTTGAATAGTACTGCATGGCCTTTCTACTGCAAAACTATGCAGCTGCAGACAAGCCTATATAGGGACCACCAAACGCAGCATTGCCCAAACACGAATAAAGGAACATGAAAGGCACTCCAGACTAATTCATCCAGAGAAGTCAGCCATAGCAGAGCACTTGATGAACCAACCTGGACACAGCATATTATTTGAGAACACAGAAATACTGGGCCACTCTAACAACCACCATGTCAGGCTACACAGAGAAGCCATTGAAATCTACAAGCATGGGGACAATTTCAACAGAAAGCAGGAAACAATGAAAATGAACAAAATCTGGCTGCCAGTATTAGAAAAAAACAACTCTAAAATCAGGACAGTAAATAAAGAACAACATGCAGAAAACAGGAAAATTTCAGCCATGAAACAATCTGGGCCAGTTAACACCTCCCAACAAAGGATTCCACCAGGCAAGAAACAGCCAGGCTTTGAAGCAGAAAGGCCATTCAATGCTAATCAAGGTGGCCAACTGAAATATTCACATTTGCCTCAAACAGACAAGAGTTTTTTCTCCCACTCTGGACATTCCACAGATATATAAACCTCACTTGTCTAGTTTCAAATAGACCTCACAACCTTTGAAGATGCCTTCCATAGATGTGAGTGAAACATCAGGAGATAATGCTTCTGGAACATGGCCATACAGCCTGGCAAACTCCCAGCAACCCAGAGTCTGACAAACTCCGCATCCTCCTGTGCAGGGCCGTAGCCAGGATTTTGATTCGGGGGCTGAGTTTGGTTCGGGGGGCTGAGACTGGGTGGAAGAGGGTCTACCCTAGCAAACCTTTTGTATTGTTATCCCAATAACCCCATTAATGTGGGATATAATGAGCATGGTGATCAGATCATGATATGAATAAACATAACAGTTTAAATAATGTACCAGTAAGGCCTTTTCGCGGACCACCCTGAGAATTTCGGGGGGGGGGCTGAAGCCCCCTTAGCCCCGCCCCCCTGGCTACATGCCTGCTCCTGTGCAGGGAAAAAAAGCAGTGCTCTTCTACAGCTCCCGTTCATTTCAGTAGGCAATTTGGCAGAGAAATCTCACCAGTAGATTATGTCGAAGATAAGCAGTATGCCCTGGTGGTTATTGTGCTAAATGTCACTGTTAATTTTTACTTTCTATTCCTTACAGGTGGAAGGACCACCCCGAGTACCCATTTCATGAGGAATATTGAAAAGAAGAAGCAAGCATGTATTTAATCTGAGTAGTTATGGTTTACTTCTTAAACATTTTTGTATCTAGCAACAGCAATATTTTACTCTTTCTCTAGATCACATAGAGTTCTTGGAAAAGCTGCTCTTTCTTTTTACTCCAACTCCCAGAATCCCCCAACTACTATGGTTTAAAAAATGGTCAAGCTCTAGTCACATGACCCTTACAATGCTCCAGTCCTCAAATGACATTTTCCATCATGAACATGGTAAACAAGACCTGGTTTCAGAAATGCATTGTTATTCCACTTTTCAAAATGCAGCTAGAATTTTTTAAGGATCGTGATTTACATTTTTATATAGATAGCCAGAATTGATTTCACTGGAGATTTGAATAGCAGAAGATCTTTTACTGGCTTTTAAAAAAACTTGCTATAACTGACAAACATTAAAGAATATTTCTGACTCAACCTCTGATGAACCCTAATGGCTGGATGCAGAGTCAGGATACAATACATGAGGATGGCACTGATTCAAAAAAAAATCTGGATGTGAATTTTGGAAACAATCTTTTTTTAAAAAAAACAGGCAATCATCCTCTAGATCAGAATGTTCCCTGATCTTGGCACTCCTGCCCACATTATGCTGTTTGCATAAAAAGGATTCCTGGAGCAATGCCATCTTTTCCTTTAGAGCAGGGTTGAGGTACCTCAAGCCCTTGGATCAAGACCAGCCCCGTGTCTAGATGCATGTGCCCTTCTTCCCATGATACCTCTGTCCCATGGCTTCCTCTCTCTGCTAAAAGGTTGAAATGTCTTTCCTAAGGCTTGTTTAACTACCAGTAGGAGTTTCAAGGAAAATATCCTAATGTTTCTCACTGGTATATAGCCCCTGAGAAATTCTCCTGAAAAGGTCCCCCACTGTTGCTTCAAAAATGAAGTCAGAAATCAGTTGTGTATGCTCAGAATAAGTCAGAGGTTGAGCATCCCTTATCTGGAAATCCTGAATTGTCCAGATGGGTGGCTGAAATAATAACACCTTTGTTTTCTAATGGTTGAGTGTTCATGCACAAACTTATTAAAATACTGTATAAAACAACCTTCAGGCTATGTGTATAATGTGTCTGCACAGCATAATTGAGTTTTGTGTTTCAACTTGGGTCTCATCTCCATGGTATCTTGCTATGTAAAAGGGTTGAATGAAAAGTAATGCCTCCACCTTCGTAACTCCTCAACATATGGTAGTACTGGTATGCGGCAGGTACTGGCTTATTCAGTAGACTCTCCTCTACAGTTCCATTTTGGCAGAAAGCCTTAGCATTGAATGGTTGTGCTGTTAAAGTGCAAAGTATGGAACCCTGTGCAGACGATTGGTCAATGCAACTTAAGCAAAATGCAGTTATTGAATTCTTAACAGCAGAAGGTGTCACCCCAAAGGAGATTCATCAGAGAATGCAAGCTGTTTATGGTGATTGTGTTGATGTGAGTACTGTACGCCGTTGGGCACATTTAAAGATGTTGAGGTGGGAACATCTGGCTTGCGTGACAAACAAAGAGTTGGATGTCCTGTGACAGCAACCACTGAGTTTCACAAGCAAAAGGTTGACAGATTGATTCAGGACAATTGTCATATCACTCAGAGAAATTTCAAGCATATCAGAAGCATATTGGCTATCGAAAGATCTGTGCACGATGGGTACACAGCAGAACTTCAGAGACTGTATCTCACCACCGTACGGCATCCTCCATACAGTCAAGATTTAGCACTGTCTGACTTCCATCTGCTCCTCATAATGAAAGAAGATCTGCGGGGACATCATTATGCTTCTGATGAAGACATTGAGAGAACTGTGAGACGCTGGTTGCGGAAACAGAGTGTCGACTTCTTCCGTGACAGCTTCAGAAAACTTGTTCATCATTGGCAGAAATGTATCCAATTGTCTGGTTATTATGTGGAAAAGTGAATAGTAGTAGTTAAAGAGCACATTCTAAGGATTATTTCTGCATTTGATTTATTAAAATATTCCCATCTAAACCCAAGTAAGGAAGATGGAGGCATTACTTTTCATTCAACCCTCATACATATATGAAAATCCAAAATTCAGAACATTTCAGGTTCCAAGCTCAACCTGTACTATGGTCCAGGCCTTTTCCAACTACAGAATCCCGCTTTAACTGTCATGGTTGCATCCTATGGCATCCTGGTTGAGGCACCAGAGCTCTCTGCTTGTGAATTCAGAATGCCCCTGCCTGAACTACAAATTCCAACATTCAATCAGATGAAAGTTTGGCAGTTACTGGAATCATAGCATTGTAAATGTATAATGTCTATTCTTAGCTATGCATAACTGAAAGCTCAACAACTACCACCTTGTCAGCAATGTACACTGACCAGCATTCTCAAAAGTGCACTGGTCAGTGCATGAATAAATATGGTGATTGGGGTTCCAACATTTTGATATAAGAATAAGGGACAGGTACCTAAAAATATGGATTTTTTCACAAAAATAAGGGACACTTCATAAAAACTTGAAAATCAATTGATGATTACGGTTACGAAACAGTGCAAAAACTCATCCATATTGTGGTTGAACAACGCCAAACACTACTGCAAAATTGTCACACGATTGCATTTGTGGTTGAATGTGAGCAAACGCGGCACCCATCTTGCAGAAGCTTTCTCATACCCAAGTGATCATTTAAATTTGAAACCACTGAGCCATGTGATATGCCTATGGCTTCCACAATCTCTCGCACTTTCAATCTCTGATTGGCCAACAACATATTGTGATTTTTTTTCAATTGTTTTGGGTGTAGAGACCTCAATTGGGCGTCCAGAACGTTCGGCATCTTCTGTGCTTGTACGGCCACAACAAAACTCAGTAAACCACTTTTTTACCATTGAAATTGATGGTGCAGAGTCCCCATAGTATCTATCAAGCTTAGCCTTGGTTTGAGTGATGGGGGGTTTTTTGCAAAAAATAATGCTTAATGAGCACACGAAATTCACTTTTTTCCATTTTCTCCTCAAATCACACGGTAGTCTGCTATCAATGGCTGTCAAACACAAACTAAATGACGCAGCTTGTTCAAATTTTGACAGGAGTCAGCTAACAGATGACAGGAACAGTGTTGCCCTTTCAGTTAAGAGGTGGGAAATTCAAAAAGTCACTGACTTATTGACCTGCCCTTGTATTATGTTATTTAAAAAATTGTGGTTTGATATACAACCACAACTATTCAAGAGGGAGAAGACAGAACCGTTTAAAAGAAGGCTGCTGTCCAATGAAAGTTAGCTATGACTACACCCCATTCAAGTCAATAGAACATTTTAGTCCCTTAGGAGTCTTCAGTTTGACTTTACCGCAAACTGTCACTGGACAGTAAAGTCTGGCTTGGCAAGCTTTGCCTGAGATTGGCTTCAAAATGACTTTTTGATTTTGAAAACAAATGCACACACAAAGTGGCAAACTTGCAATGAGATGTGAGATCCAGATCTTAACTGAAGCTCAAACTGGGACGTGTGAGGCCAAAACAGAGCCAAACAAGTTGGGGCCTACTTCAGAGCTTTGGAATAATTTTTTCCAGTAACTGACAATGACTTCTGATAATGCTGTTTAGGGATTTTTGAGTATAGTCCAAAAGGTGTCCAGACTCTGGTCTCTAGATTTAAAATTTCATAATCTAAGCAGCCACCTGGGAGTTACTGTCCAGAAACATCATCCTTTCAAGTGAGGGTCTGGAGCAGGCCTGGGCAAACTTTGGCCCTCCAAGTGTTTTGGACTTCAACTTCTGCCGGCTGTTAGGAATTGTGGGAGTTAGAGTCCAAAACACCAGGAGGTCCAAAGTTTGCCCAGGTCTGGTGGAGCCTTCCTGATGCCGCGATCCCTTAATACAGTTCCTCATGATGTGGTAACCCCCAACCATTAAATTATTTTTGTTGCTACTTCAGAACTGTTATTTTGCTATTGTTACAAATCATACTGTAAATATCTGATATGCAGGATGTATTTTCATTCACTAGGCCGAATTTGGCACTAATTCCCTATACCCCAAATTTGAATACTGGTGAGGTTGGGAAGGATTAATTTTGTCATTTGGGAGTTGTAGTTGCTGGGATTTATAGTTCACCTACAATCAAAGATGATTCTGAACCCCACCAATGATAGAATTGGGCCAAACTTCCGACACAGAACCCCCGTTACCGACAGAAAAAACTGGAAGGGTTTGATGGACATTGACCTTGAGTTTTGGAGTTGTAGTTCACCTACATCCAGAGAGCACTGTGGACTCAAACAATGATGGATCTGGACCAAACATGGCACGAATACTCAATATGCCCAAATGTGGACACTGGTGGAGTTTGGGGAAAATAGACCTAAGACATTTGGGAGTCGTAGTTGCTGAGATTTATAGTTCACCTACAATCAAAGAGCATTCTGAACCCCACTAATGATAAAATTGGACCAAACTTCCCACACGGAACCCCTATGACCAACAGAAAATACTGTGTTTTCTGATGGTCTGACACACTCTCGACCTCCAGATTGAGACACGCTGGTCTACAGTAGTGAATTGCAAACAAAACTCTGTTTGATGCTTAGACTCTGAACCTGGAAAATGTACATAAGACTTAGAATTGCATATGCTCACCATGACTGGAAGCATCTGATTCTGTTTTACAAAAATCCCTTCGTTGTCTACATTTTTTGTCTCCAAAACTTTCATTGGACAGCATAGACATCATTCTTATCTAGAGTAAGAGTGTTCAGAACATGACAAGACTCTGCCTATTTCATTCTCAAATTAACACATAAGGACAATTTTCACCTGTTGTTATGGTTGTTATCCCGGGTCCCTTTGACCATGGGATTGTCCTCCTTTAAGTGTAACCATATTGAGTATTTATTTTATTTATCGTGTTAGAAATGACTATAAGCCAGTCGGATTGCCAAGACTATCAGAGGCTAACGTTGAGAAGAAATGGGAAGTCGAGAGGAATCTTCCCTGTATTTGAGAAACAACTTGGGGATTTCCTATGGGGAGCTGTCCTATGCAAATAAAGGACAAAGCCCTCTTAATGTCAAAGGAGTGGAGGGCAACCTCCAGAGGAGATGAAAGGTTTGGGAAAAGGTCGGAAGGACAATGTCCTCAGTCATATGACAGTGGGAAACAACTTTGGGAAGAAGGGTGACATCCGTCCGGAGGACCACCTTGTCTTCATGGAACCGACTGAAGGGGGGACCAGATCGGAGTGCCGGGATTTCGCTGGCTCTTCTGGCCGAAGTCATGGCCACAAGGAAGGCAGACTTCCAAGTGAGATGGGAGATATGGCAGGTTGCCATAGGCTCAAAGGGAGGCTTGGAAAGCTGTGAGGGACTAGTTCTAAAACTCAAAGACGGAGGTGGAGGGGAGACAGGAGGAAAGATTTCTTGTAACCTTGTAAAAACATGCCCACCAAGGGAGTCGCTAAACAGGGACGGGAGGCCAAACTTCTTCCTGTACCAGGACAGGGATGCCAAATAGCATTTAACGGAGGGGGAGGGTAAAGCCCTTCGTGGAGAGGTGGACAAGGAAGTCTAGAACAACAGAGACGGGAGCCGACTGTGGCAAATGGCCCAGCGGTTGGACAAATTCGCGGAACTTGTTCCACTTATATGTGTATGCCTTCCTAGTGGAAACTTTCTGGGCCGCCTGGATTATCAGGCGGACAGGGTCGGGAGAGGTGGGACAGGGCCTGATCCTCACGCTGTGAGGTGGAGAGATGGAAGGTCGGGTGTAGGACAAGCCCTTGCTGAAGGGAGAGGAGGTCGGAGTCTAGTGGCAGACGGAGTCTCCCTGAGAGCCTGGAGAAAGGGGTGTGAACCACGGCTGACGAGGCCACCAAGGGGCTACCAGAATACAGTCCGAGTTGTCGGACAACAACCGCTACCACCCTGGAGAGAAGAGGGAGTGGGGGAATGTGTATAGAGACCCAGGGACCAGTGGTATCCTCTCCTAAGCAGTCTGGGGATCGTGAGGTTGGAGTCTCGCACAATATCTGCGGCAGTGGGTGTTGAGGTGTGATGCAAATAGATCTAACTGGGGTGTTCCAACGCCTGATCAGTGAGAGGAAGTGGCGGGGACTGAGCTGCCACTCGTGAGTGGTGGATGACGTCCTGCTCAGTGAGTCGGCTGGCGTGTTCTGAAGGCCTGGGAGATGGATGGCCTGGAGGAACGTGTTGTGGAGGATGCACCAATCCCATATCCGAAGGGATATGGAGAGGAGAGTGGGGGAGCGAGTGCCCCCTTGTCTGTTGATGTAGCATTTCACCGAGGTGTTGTCCGTGAGGACCTGGAGCACCTGGTTGGAGACTACGGTCACAAACGACCGAAGGGCCTTTTCCACTGCCGTGAGCTCTAGGGCATTTATGTGAAGCCTCTTTTTGAGGGGAGACCAGTGACCGCTGATAGTCAGATCTAGGAGGTGAGCGCCCCACCCCATGGATGACGCGTCTGTCGTCAGAGACAGGGACGGCTGGGGGGGGGAGAAGGGAAGGCCCGAGCACACATTGGATCTGTCTGTCCACCATGACAGGGACTGTAGGACATGGGCGGGGGGGTGGAGGATCGTGTTTTGACTGTCCAGTCCTGGCTGGAACACAGAGAGGAACCACGCTTGGAGGAGGCGGAGGCGGAGGCGGGCGAACGCGGTAACGTTCGTGGTGGAAGCCATATGACCAAGGATAGATTGGACGGTCCAGGCGGAGCACCGGTGGGAGGCTTGGATGGCCTGGATAGAACGGCATAGATTGAGGAAGCGATCCTCCGGGAGGTAGGCCCTCTGGGACACAGAATCTAGAACAGCACCTATGAATTGCACCGTCCGGGCAGGTGAGAGGTGAGATTTCTCGTGGTTGACGATCAGTCCCAGGCTCTGCAAAAGAGATAAGGCATAACTAATATCAGATGACAGCTGGTCACATGACCCAGAGCAGAAAAGCCAGTCATCCAGATAAGGAAAAACGGTGACGCCCTGCTGACGGAGGTGGGAGGCGACGACCGCCATACATTTAGTAAAGGTCCTTGGGGCCGTGGAGAGGCCGAAGGAAGGACGTTAAAAGAAAACGGGACACCGTCTACCATAAAGGTGAGGTATTTCCTGTGGGACTGCCGAATTGAAATGTGGAAGTAGGCATCTTTAAGGTCAACAGTTGCCATCCATGCTCCCTTCGGGATGAAAGGGAGGATGGAGGGGAGAGTGACCATCCTAAATTTCCGTGGTTTGATGAATTGGTTGACTTCCCGGAGGTCCAAAATCGGCCGGAGACCCCCATCCCTTTTGTCTACTAGGAAATATCTAGAAAAAAAGCAAAACTGGAGCTGGTGGGATGGGGTTGGGGAAATGGCTCCTTTAAGAAGGAGGGAATCAACTTCTTGTAATAGGGCAGGAGAGGCCTGAGTGGAGACAGGTTTCACAGGGGGTGGGAGTGACTCAAACTCTATGGCATAACCTCGGTCAACAATGTCCAGAACCCACCTATCGGTGGTGATAGACTGCCAAGCTGAAAAGAAGGGTCGTAATCTGTCAAGGAACAGATTAGAAACGGCGTGGCTTTTTATTGGAGGATCTACCACCTCGGTACTGACCCCTGAATGGAGCGCCCGGACGTCTGTATCCTTGCGAGGGAACTGCGGCCGCTGTCCTCCTCTGTACGGGGCAGTATTGAAGTAGCCACGAAAGGGCTGGTGGTAATAAGGACGCCAACGTTATCGATAGGACTGGTAGGCAGAGTTGGATTGGTGGCTGTATTTGTTTAGTGTCTGTTTCATTTTATGGGAGTGTTCCAACTGGGAATCTGTCTCAGGATTGAACAGACCAGCCTCATCCATGGGGAGATTTTCGATCAATGATCGTTGGTTAGAAGACAATGCTGCGGATCGTAGCCAGGCATGTCTCCGAAGAGCAACTGAGCCAGCAATAAGTTTGCCTGAGGTATCCGCCCCATGTTTGGCCAAATCCTTCTGGAGAGTGGCCAGAGTGAGAGCTTCCTGATGGAAAGCTTTAGCCATAGGTTGATCGGACACTGGGAGGAGGTCCAAATAAGGGCCTATTTTATTCCAGAGGTAGGATTGGTAGACACTCATATAGACGCCGTAATGTGCCATTCTGCCTGACAGACATGCGGAAGAGTAAAATTTTTTGGCCATAGCGTCAAGCTTCCTCCCCTCTTTGTCAGAAGGGGCGGCCTGGTTGCTCTGGGCTGGCTTAGGCTGAGCATCCGTAACAATAGAGTTGACTTTAGGAAATTTGACCAGCCACGGAGTGGTGGACAGGTCAATTCGGTATAAATTTTCTGCCCGCCTGGATGTACTAGGGACGGAGGCCGGGGCAACACCAGTGACCTTTAGCAACTTGACCAAATAAGGAATGGTCGGCAACATGGTGGATTGCTGAGATTGTTGTTGCTCAGCAGAGGTAAAATAAGGGTCTTGAACCACGTCATCAGATTGAGGGCTGTACGCCCAGTGATCTGGCCAACCTTATTAGTAAGGCAGAAAACTTTTTTATACTCCTCTGCCTGCTGAGCATCTGTCTCAGGTTCGGGCAAGTGTGGGAATGGGCGTCGTGTCCGAAGACGACTCTATATCCACATCAGTGTCGTCAACTGGTGGGTGAGGGGGATAGCGGAGGAGCAGGGGCAGGGAGAGAGGGGGCTTGAGTGGGAGGGGCTGAAGGGACTGGAAGAGCTGAAGGAGGAGGAGGAGGGGGTGCCACGGATTGTGGGGTATACGTGGCAGGAGGCCACGGATACCGGTAAAAATCTGGATGGGGATAAGGCTCAGGAGGATAGTAGCCATAGTGGGAAAAAGGAGGAGGGTAGGGGGGGTATCCATAGGGATACCCATAGGGGGGATCCCAGGGATGAGCTCGGTCACCGGAGCCCTCTTTCAGAGGGCTCCGTGACCGAGGGCGATGGGAGCCATCAGCTGGGAAAAAGCCTCTGGGGAAGAGCGCCGTTCGGTCGCGCGGCGCTGCAGGGGCGAGCGCACGCCCCCGCAAAGTGGAAGAGCAGCAGCAGCTGATCGGGAAGCAAGGGAGAGAGGCCGCGAGGCGCTGGCCTCCACGTGGCGCGGCTCGGTCTCCGACAAGCCGCGCCACGGCGGGAAAACAGCAGCAGCTGATTGCAAAGAGGAGGAAGGAGGCCGCGTGGCGCTAGCCTCCACGTGGCTGAGGCCGGTCTCCGGCAAACGGGAGGGTGGGGGGGGGAGCCTGGGCGAGCGGAGGAGAGGGAGGTGAGGGCAGCTCAGGCTCGGGGACCGGAGAAAAAATGAGGTTGGGAAGGAAGTGGGGGGGATTTTCGACCCCCGAAAATTGAGTGCTCTCTTCATTGAAAAGTTGCAGCGTTTCAGCTGCACATATAACAAGAGGACTGGGGAGCGCAGGGCTAGCCAGGAGCCTCGTTTCACTTTGTGCCAGAGCCTCACAAGGACTGGAGGGCCGAGCGCAACCAGGAGCCTTGGGGTTTTGAGCCAGGGCTCTTTAGATTTTTCTGTTGGCTTGCCAATCTTGGCAGCCTTTAATTTTTCTTTTTCCGGGTGGCTCGATGACTGAGTCAGGGGCCAACTCACGGATGGCACTATTAGTTTTAGCACTCAGGGGGCTGGGATTCTGAGTCCTAGAAGGCAGAGAGGGCTGGCTCGTGGAAGGAGAGAGCCCAGTCTCTGAAGGGAGCAAGGCCTGCTCAAACAAGGTGGCCTTTAGTTTAGAATCCCTGTTCTTCAGGGTTCTATTAGAGAAAGTCCTGCATATTTTGCAGGACTGGGGAATGTGGGATTCTCCCAAACAGAGGAGACATTTAGAATGTCCATCCTCTTCAGGTAAGGTTGCTCCACAGAGCACCTTTTAAAAGAAAGAGAAGACATCTTAACTGAATAGTCGAGGCAATCCGTGGACTTCTACAGGAGCTAGTAATCGGAGATCCTTTCGCTGGCTAGGCGGAAAAAGGACTGCCTGGGTAGCTACAGTGGGGGGATGAGGGAGGGCGGGGAGTGGGAGGGGCATATGTTAATCTTTAAATTTTAGCTAGTATGTCCGAGATTCTACGCATGCGCGGGAGTAAACCCACTTGTGTGCATTTCACAGACCACATGAAGGAGAAAAATTAAATAGCCTCTGACTGTCTGTCTATATGTGTTGTGTGTCTATGGGATTGAATGTTTGCCATGTATATGTACATTGTAATCCGCCCTGAGTCTCCTGTGGAGTGAGAAGGGCGGAATATAAATACTGTAAATAAATAAATAAATAGACTAAGATTGGCCTCTGGGGAGATGTTAAGCTCCACCCAAAAACTAATACAAAGGAAGTTACCTACGCTATTGGGAAGGCCTATAAACAGGGGGAACTAAAGCAGAGGAGAGGAAAAAACAGAGCCAAGACTTCACAAGGGCCAAAGTTTGCCCATGCCTGGTCTAGCAGGCTTTGTTTTCTGTTTTAGGGATTGACTTTGTTTAATAACTGTTAGCCTGGTAAGAATTTGCTTGAAAGAATGCCAAATCAGCACTGAATCTTGAAGAAACGCTTCTCAGAAACAGACCACAAGGGCAATTGGGGAATGTATGTACCAGTGAAAGCATTAACATAGCACAGCAAACTGTGTAAAACTTGTATTATGGTGGGTTTTAAAAAAAAAATAAAGACATGCTTGGGTACTTTTTTATTTGGAAAAATGAGAATAATTTCTTCTTTCCAGAAGTGTCCAACTGAATTCAACTTTTTTTTTGTTTTGCTTTCCTCATTTCCAGGAAGTGCTTTGCAAAGTTTGATCACATTTTGCAAATACAGCAACCTAGAGCAATAACATGTGGCCAAAAACTGATAGAATCGGAAACACTGTTGTTTTAATAGTTTGGTCCAAGATTTATTGGGCCAACATATTAATGCCTAAAACTAGGCCTCTTAATAGCCGCGCTGGACTTATAAATCATGTTATAAAACTACTTAATTTTTATGGGGCATGTTTCAGCTGTTGAAAATATCCCCCCACCTACACTAACACTGGACTTGAGGGAAAATTAGTCACACTACTGCATCCTACTGATTCAATGGGATTTCATAATTATGTCTTTGGGATTACAGCTACAGCCTAAAAAGTAGAGAAATATACCATATTTAATGTATTATCAAAGGCTTTCATGGCCGGAATCTCTTGCTGTGAGCTTTCCGATCTGTATGGCCATGTTCCAGAAGCATTCTCTCCTGACGTTTCACCCACATCTATGGCAGGCATCCTCCGAGGTTGTGAGGTCTGTTGGAAACTAGGAAAGTGGGGTTTAAATATCTGTGGCATGTCCATAGATATATAGGCTTTGAAGCTGCAAAGCTATTCAAAGCTAATAAAACTGGCTAGTTTCAACTTTCATACTTGCTTCCAACCAGAGAGGTTTTTTTCCTCAACCCTGGTCATTCCACAGATATATAAACTCCACTTGTCTAGTTTCAACAGATCTCACAACCTCTGAGGATACCTGCCATAGATGCAGTTGAAATGTCAGGAGAGAATGCTTCTGGAACATGGCCATGCAGCCCAAAAGACTTACAACATACCGTATTTACTCAAATCAAATGTGCCAACAAATCTAATGCACACCTGAGCATCGGAAATGAATAAATATGGTAACTCTCTCCAGTGGTATAGAGGAGCCAAAATTCATAAGGGAAAACCTGGTTTTTTTCTATTCTGGGAATTGATGTTTTGTGAAGCTGATGGACTTGAATTGCCATATCCAAATAATTACCATACTTACCATTACCATATTCGGGTCAAGTCTAAGCTGACCCGAATATAAGCTGAGACACCCAATTTTAGCACAAAAGACCTGGTAAAACATATTCACTTAAGTATAAGCCTAGGGTGGGAAATGCAGCAGCTACTGGTAAATTTCAAAATAAAAATTGATATGCAATATATATTTCTCTCTTCTCTTATCTCCCTTAACAATGTGTTACAGATGGCAACAAATGATAAATAAATATTGCAATGGTAGTAAAAGAAATAGACTAAACAAACAGTTATGGTATAAATCGCAAAAAGGAGGTTTAGCACTCCCTAACATTAAAAAATATTATGAAGCGAGTAGATTGAGACTGGTTATAGAAGGAATGATTAAAAAAAGATGGGGTAGAATGGCTAAGAAATTACTCAGGAAAAGTGGAAGAAGAAATATGGAATATATTTTTTAAACAATTCACGGAGAAAGAAATTAGGGAAATTAGAAATCCAATGTTGAGTAATATATTAGAAGTGTGGAATAAATACAGGAGAATGTTAATAACGGATGGATCAGTAATAACCCCAATTGTAATGGAAAAGAAATTTCCAAAGAATTTAAAACAAATAATGGATAAAAAGTTAAGGGAATTTTTTTAAGATAAAATGGGGGATTGGATAAAAGTAGGAACGAAGAAGGAAATGATTATGGAAGAATTTAGAGAAATAAAATTGACATGGTTCCATTGTATACAATTAGAACAATGGTTTAAAAATTGGCTAAAAAACAATAAAAAGGAAGTAAGGTTAACCAATTTGAACAAATAATACAAAATGGGAGGGATGTAGAAGAGCACAAAAACTTGAAAGGAATAACTAGTAAAATATATAAGATAATAATTGAAATAAAAGAAAAACAAAAAATAACACCCTTAAGGAGGTCTGGGAAGAAGACTTAGGGATAAAAATAAAGGAAACAGAGTGGCAACAATTGTGGAGACAACGACATCTTAAAAATTTATCAATAAGGATTAAAGAAAATTATTATAAATTAATATGGAAATGGTACCTTACACCAGTAAGAATGGCAAATATAAATAAAAACTACTCGAAAAACTGTTGGAGAGGATGCCAAGAAACAGGAACATACATACATATGTGGTGGCAATGTAAATATGTAAGCAAATTTTGGGCGAAAGTATTTAAAGAAATAGAAGATATAATGAATATTAAAATAGAAAGAAGTCCTAGTATAGCTTTATTATCATTATATAATAGTATACAATTGGGGGAAAAGGATAAAGATGCGATAACAAACCTATTAACAATAGCAAGACTGCTTATAGCAAGGAATTGGAAAAAAGAAATATACAAATAGAGGAATGGTACAAGGAAGTATGGAAACTGGCAATAAATGACAAGTTAACATGTATATTAAAAGTAAAAAGAGGTATATGGAAACAAAGTGATTTTTATGAGGTATGGAGAAAATTTATTGAAAAAGGATTAGAAAAGGAAGAAGGAAGGTTACCTCCACAAGAAGAAATGAAATTTTGGACCCAATGATATGTAAAAGCAATGGCTTGGGGAGGGGGAGGGGGAGCACAGCGGTGAGGATACAAAAATGTATAAGAAAAACATAATGGCAGATGCTAAAGATTGAAGTATTGTACCTAGAAATGAATAACATGAATCTGCTGTAAATAGACATTGTATAATATTGTGTTGATAATGATAAAACAATAAAAATATTTAAAAATTTTTTTAAAAAAAACAAACAAAACAATGTGTTTTCTTTTTCAGCCAAAAGGAAGGGAGGGAGAAGTCTTGACCCCATTATAAGCTGAGGGAGGCTTTTTCAGCTCAAAAAAGGTCTGAAAAACTTGACTTATCTTTGAGTATATATGGTAATATTTTGGATATGGCAATTCAAGTCCATCAGTTTCACAAAACATCAGTTCCTAGAATAGAAAAAACAGGTTAACTTTCAATTAAGCCTGTTTCCGATAATCGGATACATCCGATTTTCAGATAGTTTTTTTGGACTTCCGATAATTGAAGCGATATTGAGCACAGCGCCCAAAACAGGAAGTGGATTCGCCATTCCGAGAGCGCCTTCGCCATTCTCAGAAAGTGCTCGGATATTTTAATTTTATGTCCCATTTTTAAAAATTGTTTATTAATGTGTTAACAGTGCTTAATATTTTGTACCAGTGGCTAGTTTTGTCATTAGTAGTGGTCAAAAATGGATGGAAAAGGGATTCCCCATGGTTTTGACTCTTCCTTCTGCTGATTTTCGCGCATTGCGCAATCGCGGACGTTATTTCTGATTACTTCCAAGTATCAGAATACATCCGAATCCATTTCGATAAAATCACTAAAAAAAAATCGGAAGTGATTCACATCCGAAGCCAGAGCAAAACCAATATCCAAATCGACTTCCGATACGCATTTTTCCGTTTGAAAACAGGCCTACTTTCAATGATACATGGCATTAGAAAGATACATTTCCAGCTTCACCACCCATTGTAATTAAACTCAGAATAGAACAGGGAAGCAGATGAATTCATGCTGGATAAAGAGGAAAAGAAAATGCACCTCCTTAAAATCCAATAGGATGTGTGGTCCAGGTAGGGTCCCTGCAACCATAAAGCGCAACTAGAGTTATTATTGGAATACTATCAGTTACAACTGCGATAGCAGGAATCTTAGCAGCAGCTTTTAAATTTCAGGGCGGGGGGGGGGGGGTGCTTGTTGTACATATACTCACACATATACACATACACACACACACATTTTATTATTGACTAGGAGCTAGTGTGAAGTTGTTATATATAAATAATGACTCTGCATCTCACATGAAAGACTGATTTGTGAAAAGATCATCCTGTAGTTTATTTCCTATTCAAACAAAAAAGCAACCAGTTCCATTCTACTAAAGGTAATGGTTTCCCCTTGATATTAAGTCTAGTTATGTCCAACTCGGAGGGGTGGTGCTCATCTCCATTTCTAAGTTGAAGAGCCGGTGTTGTCTGTAGACGCCTCCTAGGCCATGTAGCCAGCATGACTGCATGGAGTGCCATTCCCTCCCCCCCTTCCCGAGGCAGTACCTATTTATCTACTCTCGTTTGGGTGTTTTCGAACTGCTAGATTAGCAGAAGCTGGGGCTAACAGCGGGAACTCATGCCATCTTGTGGATTCGAACTGCCAATCTTCCGGTTGACAGCTCAACTGTTTAACCCATTGTGCCACTGCAGTAGGTTACTAGACTACTAGAGACTCTAAATGCCAATAATCCAGAAGAGGATTTTGGTTGTCCAACTGGTAGTTGTTTCATGTTTGTAAGACTACATTTGGAATGAATGAAGTAAGTTGAAGTATTTTAAACAAGAAACATTGTAAAAATAATTCTGGAGTCCATCCCTATTGTAGTCCATATGGGGGGGGACCCCATCCTGATGTCCTATATTTATTTATTTATTTATTTATTATTCGTACTTGTCAGTCGCCACTCCCGGTGTGGCTCGGGGCGACTTACAACAGTGGACTCAAAGTTTAAAAGCGCAATATAAAACACAATAAAACACAATAAAAACATGGTCAAATACACAGCAAGCAGATGATAACAGATGTAAATACACTTCGTCAGGAGTTATATACAACAAGAGGATGAAGTAGCCTGTAAGTCATAGCCTTAATCCCCAAAAGCCTGCCGAAACAGGAGGGTTTTGCACGCTTTCCGGAATGCCAACAGATCTGTAAGGGCACGTACTCCGGAAGGCAGTGCATTCCACAGAGTGGGGGCGATTATCGAGAAGGCCCTCCGTCTTGTGGCCGTTAGATGGTACGTTTTGAAACTGGGAACCTCCAGGAGTTGGCCCGACTCTGAGCGTAGTGGCCTAGTGGGACAGTATGGGATGAGGCGGTCCCTAAGGTACACTGGCCCGACCGTTCAAGGCCTTAAAGGTCAGTACCAGCACTTTGAAAATGATCCAGCATTCCACTGGTAACCAGTGCAGCTCGCACAAAACAGGTGTTATGTGGCTGGTCATCAGAACGCCAGCCAGCAGTCGAGCTGCCGCATTCTGTACCAGTTTCTGTTTCCGGATCACTAGCAAAGGAAGGCCAACGTAGAGAGCATCCTTCAGAAAAACCAAGGAGAACAAAGGCTTTTACAAGATCACACATCTATCGGAAGGCGGTTGTGATTTCTCATATTCAATGAGATATGCTGGGTAAATCTGGTGCTTCTCAAAAATAACAAAAATGGAAGGACTGGAAGCATCGTCCACACAGCTATCATAAAAACAGCCTGGTTGGTCAGGTCTAGATGGGGGGAGAACATAAGTGCTGTTTCCTGGAACGTATTTTCCAACCAAAACTTTAGCTACAACCATGCTCTTGGTGTTAGTGTTCGATTGGCAGTATATATGGGACGTCCTGGCATCTCTGGCAAAATAACTCCCTAAAAGAAAAGAAGTTAGTTAGTTAGTTAGTAAGAGACAAGCCACTTTAAGTAGAAAGCTGATCTGAATTTGTGCCGCAATTTCTGATTGCTCCCTCTGTTATTAGTATGGTTTCGACACAAGACTAACACAAGATCAAAGCACTAGCTCAGCTTGGGAAAGTTACTTTTTTGGATTACAAGACCCAATATCCTGCACTGAAAAAGGACACTGCTCATGCTGATCTGAGGTATTCTGACAGCATAGCCTCCAAAAGTAATTTTTCCAAGTTCTGGGTACCAGCAAGCTTTGGAGAACTCAATGCTTTCAGGAAGAGCTTTAGGCACAGATGTAGAAAATCAGTATAATTTTTCTAAACAATTTTTTGGGGGGGAAAATAGGTAGAGGTAGCTGTTTCTAAACAGCGCAATGCAGATTGCGGATACAGTGCAAACCTATATCCAGTGATGAATTTAACACAAATGATCCCCTGTGCTAGTTAAGTTATGAGGCCCCTGACTTGGACCCTAAAGAAGGGAGGCCCAGTAGGCCTATACTGTCTGCTTTATGGCAAACTCCTATAGACTATCAATTCTATCATTGTGTCTGGAATTGCTCCAAAACAGAATGCCTTCAAATTTAGAATTGCACCAAATAAGCAAAATCCATTGTAAAAAAAAAAATCCCATCACACACAGCCAGAATGTTCTGCCTAGGCATGATCTGAACTGTAGTCCAACACATCTAAAGGACAATAGGTTGGGGAAGACTATTACACTTTAATAGTTTTGGCCTTAAATGAATGCAGATATCTCCCAAAACAAGCAATGCATGGAAGTGGAATAAGACAATAGAATAGGAAGGACAAGAGGCCTCTTCTAGAAAATTAGAAATATCAGAAGTAAATTTCAGGCAAAACCGGGTATGATCAAAAACAAAAATGGCACGTACCTAACAGAAGAGAGATGACTGTTTCTAAACAGCATAATACAGAATATCTGTATAGGAAGGATAATAATATCAATGATAGTTTTGACAGTGTGGTGAGTGAATTAGAACCAGACAGCCTGAGGAATGAGGTTGAATGGGCCTTAAGAAGCATTGCTAATAACAAGGCAGCAGGAGACAACAGGATTCCAGCTGAACTGTTGAAAATCTTGAAAGATAATGCTGTCAAGGTGATGCATGCCCTATGTCAGCAAATATGGAAAACACAAAAATGGAAATTGGGAAAAAATCAACATATCCCCATCCCAAAAAACGGAAATGCTAAAGAATGCTCAAACTTTTGTGCAGTGGCATTTATTTCACATGCTAGTAAGGTAATGCTCAAGATCCTGCAAGGTAGACTCCAGCAATACACGGAGAGAGAGTTGCCAGATGTACAAGTTGGATTACGAAAAAGTAGAGGAATATGGAGGAAGGTAGGGAATTTCAGAAAAAAACATCTACTGTATATCTGTTTTATTGACTACTAGCTTGGGGACCCGGCACTGCCCGGATTATTTGTGAAAGGCATTTTGTGCCAAGGTTGGTCCTTATCAGTTGTTTATGTGGCTTAAGAACATAAGAACATAAGAGCCATGCTGAATCGGGCCTCAGCCCATCTAGTCCAGCATTCTGTGTCACACAGTGGCCCACTAGTTGTACACAGGGATCTCTAGCAGAAAGGAGGGCAAAACCCTCACCTGCTCCCGACCCCCCACAACCAGTACCCGGGGAAAATCCTGCCTGCCTCCATCAACACAGAGGTGGCACTTGGATGTCCATTTCAGTAACTACTGATTCCCTTGGTATCCATGAATCTGTCTAATCCTGCCTTGCAGTGGTCTCGGGAAGTGAGGGAAGGTGCTGGGAGTCCCATCGTCCATGGTCCATCCTCCTCCAAAGTGCACCAGGGTGTAGAGTGGGTCATGGGGATTATGTGTGGCAAATTTTGTCTTGCTCAGTTATTGGATGAGGGTTGCAGCAGTCTTGGGAAGTGAGTGGAGGTACTTCAAGTCCCATCATCCGTGGTCCACCCTCTTCCGAACTGCACCAGGGTGTAAAGTGGATCATGGGGGCTTTGTGTGTGAAGTGTGGTCATGATCATGCACTGGATGAGGGTCGCAGCGGGATCTGTCTTGACACAGTATCACAGTAACTGAGGCCTAGTCAGAAAAAGCAAGTTTAGGAAGCCTTACTGTTATTTCAGTCATTACACAGTATCCCAGTAACTTTGGCCTAGTCATGATAATCTAGTTGAGGAAGTGTTACTGTCAATTCAGGCCATACACAGGATCCCATGATTGGCGGCCTAATCTGGAGTATCAAGTTAAGGCAGCCTTACTGTTAACTCAGTCTTTGCATCGTAGCCCAGTAACTGAGGCCTTGTCCAGAAAATGTTTAGGAAGCCTGACTGTTAATTCAGTCAGGCCCTTTCAGGCCCTTTATGGAGTAACTGAGGCCTAGTCCAGAAAAATCTTGTGTTAATTCAGTCAGGCCCTTTCTTTTACCCTCTCTGGCAGCGTTCTCAGGAGGTGGGTGGAGGTACTTCAAGTCCCATCATCCATAGTTCGTCCTATTTGAAACTGCACCAGGATGTAGAATGGGTCAGGTGGGCTCTGTGTGTCTGCCTCAGGCCCTTTCCCTTCCTTTTTCTGCTGCTTAGGATTGTTGGAATGTTGAGAGGCTGGCCATTCAGAGCCGTTATGCAAATAATCCCGGAGTGGCAGCCAATCGAACCCTGGCACATATTCCTCCCATCACTCGGCCCACCCGCCCACCGCCCGCAAACACTAACTTTTATTATATGTAATAGATAGATACTAAAGACTTTGACTACGTGGATCATAATAAATTGTGGCAAGTTCTTGGTGGATGTTTACTTCTTGGGAGGAGGCTCCCAAGCTCGATACAATAGTAAAGAATAGTAACATCACACTGGCAATGAAGGTTTGCAAAGTTAAAGCAATGGTATTCCCCATAGCAACCTATGGATGTGAGAGCTGGACCATAAGGAAGGCTGAGCAAAGGAAGATAGATGGTTTTGAACTGTGGTGCTAGAGGAAAATTCTGAGAATGCCTTGGACTGCGAGAAGACCAAACCAGTCCACACTCCAGGAAATAATGCCCAACTACTCACTGGAGGGAAGGATATTAGAGGCAAAGATGAAATACTTTGGCACACAATGAGAAGTCAAGATACCTTGAAGATAATGATGCTGGGGGGAAAGGAAGGAAAAAGTAAGAGGGGGCAACCAAGGGCAAGATGGATGGATGATATCCTTGAAGTGACTGGCTTGACCTTAAAGGAGCTGGGGGTGCCGATTGCCGACAGGGAGCTCTGGCCTGGGCTGGTCTATGAGGTCATATAGAGTCGGAAGCAACTGAAGAAATAAACAACAAAAAATCTCCCAAAGGTTGCAATTATCTGCAGAATTTTAGTGAACACAACTTTTTATGGCTTGATTGGTGCAAGAAAAAAATAAATCTTGGTAAAGGAGCTGTCTTGGAGCTGGGAACAAACACGCCATACCTTTTCCATATAATGTTCCATTTGTCCCACATATTCTCCAATCAAAGTTATTTGAACAGATACCATCCAAGTAGGAAGTGCTTGTACCATGGAAGAGAAGCCTTTCTTCCACCGCCTTTCCTTGGTTCAACTTTTTCATCTGTTCTCTCTGCCTAAAAAGAGAAACATCTACTTCAGTGTTTCTCAACCTTTTTTGAGCCGAGGCAAACTTTTCACATTTACAAAATCCTGGGGCACACCACCAACCAAAATGACACAAAATGACACTCTAATACAGTATTTATACACTCAGTGTGAAACCTGGGCCTGTTTTGATGAACACAACATGGATATCTTGGCAGGAATGGTAGAAAGACACACACGGAGGTCTTGCTCAACAGCTGTCAGACTTTCTCTGTGTTTAGTTTTTATTGCAGTCACCCTTTCCTCATGGAAAACGTACCCGGTCCTCAGG